>CALYDF020001814.1:0-87940 GCA_944474145.2 Dicrocoelium dendriticum
AATGCTCAGGTTGCTATGCCAATCTCCATCATCTGTATTGTCGACGTACCCTTGTTCTCTCCCTTAATGACGGAGTCTATAATTATACGGTGCGAGAGGTCTTGTCCTAGGGCTACGAGAATTGAACATTTATCTACGCAGTGTTTAATGGATATCTGCTTTGAATCATTTCTGTCTTCAGAGCATCGTTTGCGTACGGCCATAAAAGCACATTAGAAATAACGAAGTATATACGAATATTTTAAAATCAAACAGACGCTGCCGACCAGTAATTTGTATAATTTTACTGCGCCGGTTACGGTGAACTGGACACGTGTTTCTCATTACAGTGAACCGTTTGTCTTCCTTGTGTATGCAAAATTGGGCGGGAACCGGATGTAAATTTACCAACGAATGGCCTAAGCCCTAAGCATATAGGGAGTGACAGTGTTCAGCTACTCTAGAGTACTGAGCCGGGTGTGGAAGGATCAAGAACACGCTTGACTGTATCTTCTGCCAGGCATGGCTAAAAATTTCACCTAATGGTAGACATGTGAGATTCTATTTCATTGATGAGATTTTAGCTGTATTTAGCTATCTGCTTCTGCATATTATAATTGTCAATACCTTGTGAACTTCCGTTGGCGTAAGAGGATGTGCCAGGTGTTAAATATATACAAAAATCTATCACTTTGCAATTCCTATCTGGATGTCAAAACAGCAAGGATAAAAAATAGTTTACAGGATAAACTGAATTCAGCTATTTCGCGCGCTCTCCTCAGCGGTTTACATATATACCTTGAAGGTATCGCGTTGCTTGCAAAAGGGAATCGTTTTCCAAGGTCATTTAGTTCAAGGAAAACGAGCATCAACCTTACCAAGACGAGACTGGTCGTAGATACAGCCTGCTTGCATAAATTGGGAATTGAACGTCAAATTGCTGAAGCTTTGGCAAATTGGGGCAGTCGGGTATATCCGTGCAGGTAAATTACTTTAAATGAACCAAGAGGAAGCTGGCACCTGGTTCCAGGATGTATATTGTAATGGAAATGGCCGGAAGTTTGGGACCGTTAGCGTATGTTTTATTGAATATTCTCGGAAATCTTACTGGACAGACTGCTCTCGGTACGGCCAACATACTTCCAACCACAAGTACATTAGAAAAGACAAAACAAGTGGTGGTACAGGGAGGGTGTGGCTTAACTGTGTTTGGTCTACAGAGCAACTTCTTACATTGGTGCTATAAAACCGCTTTGGCCGCGTGATAACTTTTCAAGGGCTCATTACGCTGCCGTTTTAGAGGGAGCAGTTTGACAGAATACTTTGGCACCGCCGCCAGGCAGTAGATGAAAGATATTATGCGGCCGAACAGGTGTTATAACATTTGGCCAAGCCAGACCCTTAAGGTATCACATCCTGTGTTTATCCCCTCCACTTTTTGTAGCAGAAATTTGTTGACCGAACACAGAATAGTCTGTCCACTAGGATTCCAGAACCAATTCCACGAAACGTAATCGCCAACGGTCCCAAGCTGCGGGCTAGCTCCAATGCGAAGCACATCCTGGACTTCACTACGTGCCAAGTTCTTCGTGATTCGTATAAATAATTAAGTTGCAGAGCAATGCCCGCTTGCTTTCGTTTGCCGTGTCTTCAGCTATTCGGCGGCTAAATCCCTGTGTATGCAATCAAGCATTACTTGCGAGCAGCTTCGCCCTACCTTGGTGAGGTAATTAATTGTTTTCCCGAGAAGCAGATGACCTTACAAATTGCTTTTCTTTTCGACGAGACGAGATAATTTCACGGTATGTATGTAAACGGTTGACGAGAACAATCGAAACAACAGAATTCAGTTTCACCTATGAAAATGTTCTCTTCCCCCTTTTTTAAATTTGTGTGCGGAATATCTTGCATGAATTATCCGGACGGTCTAAATGTTTGGCTCAAATTTAGATGCATAGGGAAAACACACGGAGCTCTTTTTCACTTTTTGTTTTTTGTTCTCCTCTATGCTTTTGCCGCCACGCTCAACTCGCAGATCCCATGTCCCCAAAGAACTCAAGGAATAAAACACTCTGAGTTGTAATCTCTGCTTATTGGTTCATCTTTCCTTCTCAATCTTCTGGCCATATCCAAGTTAAAGCACAAGCCTACACATGGAAGACAAATATTGGAAACAAACGGAGCTTCTATTTCCAATCTTGCTACTTCTGTTGCGTTAAATTGTACTCTTTATCGATATCCGAAGGATGCTAATAGAAGTGAATATAGAGATGTTCTCTGGCTGTACCTTCCTCTTATGGCTATTAGTCAAAATTTATTATTAGAGTTAGCGTGCACGTATAACCATGTTTACAAAGTTATCACTTTCCTTGTAATTGCCATCCTTCCAAGTAGTTGCGCATCTAATTTCATTATTTTTCGCATGTTACATTGCTACGGACGAACCGCCCAAGCTTAGGACGAGACTAATGTCCAGTCATGGCGATGCTTGGTTCAAAATCCTTAGAAAATGATCGAAAGTTGTTATAGCTTTTGTAATAAGTTTTAACTAACAACGCGGACATATCGATATAGGAAATATACACAACCTGCAGTTTTTCCGTTTTCTACAATTCTTTCTTGCACATAATATAGATGAATGATAACTCCGAACTCAGTAAACGTAACATGAGCATTTTAGACCTTGGTCGTCCTTATGAAAGAAAACAGATTACATTATAAATTATTTAAAACCTACATCGGTAATGCTCATATTTTTATAGCCATGTGCTATACTACTAAATCCCTGCAATTCTTCATATTTATTAAGATAATGGGAGAGCACGACATCCGACCTAATTGACAGGTACTTGCGTGCAACATTAATGAAGCGATGGGAATAAAACTGTGGATTTGCGGATTGCGATTCGTGTGCCAGAATTGTCTTCATATGCAAATAATTATAAATTGAGGGCAGAATTTACCATTCTAATCGTCTTCCACTTGTAAGCTGGGCAACGAAAATCTGCAATATTGTACCCGTGGAAAGGGGCACTCTGTGCGTGTTCACGAGAAAAACAGACGCTAGCACCAACCATAAATCTAATCAAAAATGGCATCACAATATTGGGCTCTTACAGAATGTTTCTAATCTCTTGGGCACATTTATTTCCGGCCCTTAACTATTTCGCTCTATGAAAACACTTGTATGTAAAGTATGAGGTTCAGACATGGCAGCCGTGAATGAGGGGTGATTTCATCGTCCACGGTCCAAATGCGTCAAAGAGCTGATCCATTTATTTTTCTATTTTTGTTATTTGCTTTAAGCACAGCGACTGATTTCGTCAAGAGATTATGGTGGATGCCTTTACCGTTTCTGAGGTAAAATTATGGTTGATTAACGGTTGTTAATCATCTATAATCCAGCATGATATCAAATGTTAACTAACCGCCGTAACATGAAACTTAGGTGCGAAGATCAACGACTGGATAAAAATACGGCTGCTTGCATGATCAATAAAAAAATTTTCTTCCTATGCGTTTGGCCCACCTGGCGTCTCCTACTATATCAGTTTCTGAGCCAGTATGTTAGCTGCGTATAATTTTGACAGTGTGGTGGTCACATTGTATCGCATTAAATAACAAACATGACGCATACGAACGTCAAGAAAACGAAACGCACAACTCCAAGCAATATTTGGTAGAAAAATTAGTCATTATATACATCCAAGGCGCAAGGAGCCTTGGACTACGAGCAGGTGGACAAAAATTCCACCGGAAAATTTATTATTAAATTCTGTTCATCATTTGCAGTTGTTTTCTGCCTAAGAGAGCTATCCAATCTCTTAGTCTAATATAATGTTAAGTTTCAACTGTTACATCCCTAATTAACCACTAAATTTTAGCATTAAACATTGAGTGTTCAAAAATTCACAAAAGCCAAGTGGCATGGTGTGGGCCATTGCGCGTGAAATGAAACATTCGATCGACCGATTTATATGTAAGATTGGCCTAAAATATGTTCATCATCCAACGAATTTACATATATGTATGGAAACATGCCACAGGTGAAAATGACGCAAATAAAATAGTAAAAGATCGACACGAAGGACAACTCGCAACTGCTGTTTAGAGTGACCGAGGCAGGTGAACTGAAAAAACTTACCCTCTGAAAAAGTGGCGTAAATATTTGTCAACCCCGTTTCACTAACTATCTCTGTGTACACAACCGTCATCGTATTGCTATTTGAGACAATGCCGTTTTGAGGAAATCTTTCATATTGAGTAAGCTCTCTCAGTATATTGCATCCACAGTTGCTTCCGTCTAACACACGTAACCGAGATCCGCGGGAAGGCATCTGTTGAGAATAACGTTGTTATTAATCAATAGAAGCTGAGAAATAGTGCCACTTAAAGCAAGTAACATAAGTCAGTTCCATTACTAGCAACATAATTAGATGCAGCATCTGAAAATATGTTCTAACATTGTGACAGAATTTAGTTGTACAATTTAGGTGTGAAAACTCTCGTATCGGCCGTATAATGTTGTGCTTTATGTTAACTGGGATTTTTCACCTCACTTTGTTTCACCTCTTCGGAATTATGCTCAATCGATTCGGATCATCAAGCTCTATTCAACGGGACCTATGTTTTGGTTTCAGGTTCAACGACACGCAGCACACAAACGACGTCTTCGGCAGTTCATTCGTGCAACCTTGTTTTTTGAGCTCCTTCACTGAGGTTGTGGATCGATGTAACGGAATTCTTTAAAGACTATTGACAATATATAACATACAGGTGTGCAACACGACCCAGCTTAGCTGCTGATTGCTTTGTCTCCCTGCATCTAACACAGATAATTCATCCGTTCTCCTGCATGTTCTTGTGAATTGATCTACCGGTGCTACAAGTGACGCATCAATAACCAACCCGCTGGCACAGCGGCAATCCCGGCTGACTAGGGTAAACATAACTTCGTTAACAATTGGTGTGACCAGAGTGCATACGAAGCATTGGCCCATGGGCATGAGAGGTATATTGCCCAGAAAACCAATGAACAACAAGCATACTTTCAAACGTATTTCAACAGGCTAACAAAATATTTAGTCGCTGGATCACGTGCTCGCAAGCAGCCAATTCCTATAATGAAATAAAGGTAAAATTATGCACATAGAGCAGCATACTAACAAGTCTTCCTTGGGACTCATGACCCTAAGGTCAAGCTCGCGGATCTGTTATTCTTTCGTCTGCGTAATTTTCCTTTGTGCCCATTTTCAAAACGTCGATAGTTCTGTCACATTATCCAAATGTATGTTGTTTGTTTGCGAGTGAGCATATAACACGAAATGGTTCCATCTCGCAATAACAGTCTTCTCATTGTCTTATTTAGAATGATAAAAGGAACTCAGTGCTTTATACTCTGGCAGTTCTTTGATACACATTCAGATAATCCTATGTTTAGGATTGGTCAAAACCCTTATAACGAGGTGCGAAGTGATGGCATTTTTATCAGCTAAGCAAAATGAACATACCATGGTAAGGGAAATGAAATTCACTGAACTCGATTTACAGAGTAGTGTATAACGTATCCCCAACCATATAATTGTTAAATGAGAGAAATACACAAGCAAAATTTCACCCATTCTGGCGAAGAATGAACGTCATTATGAAGAATCAGCTTTGACGGCAAGAAGATTGAACGGTCTCCAACGCCTTAGGAAATTTTACGTGGCAATAAGTGCAATACAGAAGTTGGAGTAACACCTCAGTTATTCGATGGGCAAAAATAACTGACCACTGAAGATGGCATGACTAACACCGTTGCACATAAATGTTCTTGCGTACGACTTCATCTGTTTCCACAATACATACCACACAACAAATATCAACAAAAGACGATACAGGTAATGTGTCCAAATGTCCCAGAACCCATTAGAAAATTTCAATTAGCAGACAATCTGAGGAGCAAAACCACTGGATTAAGATTAGCTTCCAACGCGAAGCAGCCGTCCTCCTAGTCTTACCCAGCTTTTACGAATTCCATCATCTACGAAAGTATCCGAATATCGGCTAATGCCAGAAACCGTTAGCTTAAAAGAAGACCTGGATAATCTTCCCTTACCAAGCCTCAATCTGTTAGTCCTTGGATTTTTCCGGACAAGCCATGGGCAGAAATATGGAAGCTGAAATCTGACGCGAGTGCGCCACGTCAAAATAAAAAGAAAGTTAAATTGGTTCATGGTGTACCGGAGTTGAAGCGTGCCGACAATCAGAAACTCAAAACACGACAGTGAATAATGGAAGCACATCACAGGTTGCTGTAATATGCAAAACGGTGTGGTCTCCTACGTCAACCATCTAGTTGCCTCCAGACACTACCCAGAGAGAGGTCCAAAATTTTAGGAGTAACCTTTGCTCTGCCCGAGGTGGTATCATTAGAGTTACAAACATGGCACGACAACAACAGAATTGGGCCACCAGAGTAAGGTTAAATTCATTCTTTAAAACAGTAACGACCTTACCCTATGAGGAGGCAGATGCGCTTTTTCTACCTCAGATCAGCCAACCGGGCATACAACAGTACCCAAATTGTGTCGGTCAAAGTGAACCCAGTTCTTACTACGTCAAGAATTATAATGCTGCTAAGCCAACGCTCCAGGGCTCTAATCTTAACTTCCAAAACTGGGTCATTGACATGAATCGACTTATCGTTATTCACAGAAAGGCATGTAAAGTGGCTTTCAAAGGACAAATTTCGTCCAGGAATTAAACTCACCCACTTCCAATGATCGCCAATCTTTCGGCGGGAACTTTCTGTCTGCTACCGAACGTACCTGAAATTCCAGGCACATATCTATCACTTCCTTTTTATTCCCGTCGCAATATTTTGTCCACTGCAGCTAGTAGGTCGTGTTGCTTTATCTCAGAAGAAGAGGAGTCTATAGTCCCCAGAAAGTTCTCGCATACAGCGATGAATTTCTGTCACACGCTGTCTAACATGCTGCTTCCAAAAATTACTCCTTCTTATTCATTTGCAAATTCAACGCATCATCAGTACTATTGGCATTTCCCTGTGGGTTATCAGCCAAATCAAAATTGGTTGAGTTTAATACTACGGAAATTTTGTATAATGATATGCATCAACTAACCAGACCCCGCGCTTCAAACAAGCCATCACGGACTTAATTCTGACTAATGCACAGTTGTCTAGTTAGTCAGTCACATGCGACCATCTACCTGGTAGTAGCGACCGTTCAGTCCTAAAGTTTGACCATTTGTATCATGCTAGTATGGTTAATACTGAACGTACGAGCTCCGCAAATTGCCAACTACTGAACATGGGCCGCCGCTTCATCAACCGATATCTACTGAGAAGCGTGTCTTGAAACCAATATGCAGTGCAAGTGACTTAGCACTATCGCACAAGAATGTCTTGACAACTAACTTTGATGTTCGAAAGCAGCCGATTTAGGAATCGTGGCAATTGAGGAAAACTTTCGGCAAATTTGTGCGCCGGCTGTTGCCCTTGTTGATTAACTAGTATATTCGATTACGTCTTTGAATATACAGATTATGTATGAGAGCCATGGATAAAACATTACACTCGTGTCTTGAAGCAGCGTCAAAAACTAGCCACTAAGGACAAAAGTAGACTATCCATTCTCATCTGCAAACTACGCCTATTTTAAGTTGCTGGGTTCTCCACAAATTCTTACGGCTTCGTGGAGACCTCATTCTAACATACCGCAGAGTAAGTGAGAGCAATCACCCAAATAATGCAATGCTGTCCGTAGCCCCTTCAAACAATACCAAGGTCACCGCCTGAGGCAGTTAACGAAACACTCCATATTGGCTCAGAGAAGATATGTACACTCGTTGCACCGGTTTCCACACATGTGGTGAATACAACAAATATCGCAACTTTCGGGAACACAAAACTTTCAAATAAATGAAAAATGTTGCACAAAAATGTGCAATGCCTAGACATCTGATATTTGTATTTCCACGCTGGAATGCTCTGATTTACATTTGTATATGTTTCTTCTGCTGCTGTGTCTTGTACGGTTGATTATTTCTCATCATGCATCGCTGAACAATTAAAGGGACTAATGGGAATATAACAGTTTGCGATGTTGTCTGTGTTGATAGTCGCAGAAACATCGCAGTTTGGTTGCAGTCTGTTTGATGCATGAAAAGGTAGGTGCTGTTCCACTTGAGTTCATGAGCTCGTAGGTCTGATAGATTCCCACCGGTAACCGAACACAGGTTTTACATTTCAAATGCCAGATTTGCAACGCAATCAACTCACAAATAGGGAGTGTGAAAGGAGCTTCACTTTTCTTCCTGGCTTTACCATGATCCGCCAAACGCAGACAACTGGAGATGATGGCTGCGGCCGGAACGACAAAAATCCATTTGGCCCACTCAACTCTCCTCCGCAGTGATCTGCAACAGTAGATATGATATTAGGCGGTGTTACCAATGCTCCATTGTACGTTTAAAGACTAGTATGAGGCACAGTATGCGACCGAAATTACGTAGGGACTTGTTGATTTCAACCTGTTATTGCTAACAGCTTCCCTTAGAAAATTCCAGCAATTTTTCAACCGTTATTTGGACAATCATGGAGTCGCATCGGTGGTATGAATATTACCTAACATTGCGTAATCCTTAGCGAAGTTAAATGATCACTAACAGGAAAGAAGAAGTCAATTTGATCAATCACGACCAATGAGTCGACAAGTGGCAGTGGCTCAGCAAATCAGATGGAATAAGATTTAACCTCTTTCCTTAACTAAACGTTTTACGTTGTACCAAATTCACAGTCTAAAAAGGATGACGGGATAGCATGATATAAGGCAATCGGCCGCTTTCCATGATTAGCTTGAAAAGACGGAACTCACGCTCTGGTCACTGTTACGCATGTTGTTGCCAAGTGTGAAGAAACTACATGAGCGTGCTCATGCTGATCCGCATTTCCAAATGATAAAATAATTCCACGGTTTGCAAAATCATATTGGAAATAACCAAAGCGTATTTGATATGCGGAGTATATTGCAAATAGGATTGCCAGTTATATGCACCCCGATGCCATCACAGAAGACACCGACGTATCTAATGCTTTTGTTGCTGACGTACTGATGAAACTATTGGGGGATTTACGACTCAAGGATTGTCACGTAACACCCGCAAATAAGGCTGAGAGTGAGCAGATGGAATACGTTGTTGTAATCTGCGAGAGTGTGAGCATGCGTATGGTCATGTGGCGGTATGGAACTGAATGTACATAGTGGTACCTCGACAATGACCGTGTAAGGAGTGAACGTTGCTTTGGAAACCGTGCTGCACAGTGCATTGTAAACTTGGGTTAACTAACCTTGAACCGTTTGCGGAGTTGATGCATCTGTGAAAAGACGAATAATGCTCCAGTAATTCCACTGTGAATGCATTTGGCTATACTACAATAATTGCATCTAAATCACAAACATGTGAACTGTCGTCCAACCTACCAATTATTACCGGCCTTTTCCTGCAGGCGTTGATGATTGGGTGGCATTTTATGGTCATAGACAGACAACCGGATTTGTCATGACTGAACTTCTATAGTGTATGAGTCAGCTACCTTTTCCAGACACAATTATTCTTGATCCACATTTGAAAGATAGCAGCTCAATTCCCAACATCACCCGGAACTAAATCACCCAAAACGCAAAGTGGTTTCTCTCTGCTCGGTGGACAGGACCTACTCAGCTTTACGATTGCAAGTTTGACAAAATATAATCTAAAAATTAGTTCGTATAGATGGATCCGTGTTGTCTATGATTCCATTGGCTAAGCGATGATGTACTGCATAAAGTTTGACAAAAAGAAATAGTTGATCATGGTTTCCGTATGTTACAGTATGCGTCAGTTAATTAGATATTTGAGCGATTCCCATTCAAAATATGGAAACTGCACCTACTGTGTCCCCTAACAGATATCCATGGATATTATGCTGCTAAACGCATACATGATAAAGAGTTTGAAGTGTTTTCTAGTAAAGGCAGTGTTTCGAACCATTCAGAATGTTCGGCGGCTCGCAGTTATAATATGTCAACAGTGAGATAAACTATGCGGTTTAATAAAGGAATTAATTTGTCGCGCGGCTCGTTAACTACCTGGTGCATGCTTCGTCATCGAATGCATTCATCAAAATGTGCATGCAATGTTATCAGCTGCGTTTAGCAATCTCCCATATAATAATTTAGCTGTAAAAGCCCTTTCGACCAAAGTCAGGTCGATTTGCCAACACTGCTTATAAAGTATGTTCACGGAAAAGTGGCATACTGAAAAAACCATTTACTTTGGAAATTTTGTTCAGTTTTATTCGTGACGCTATTAACAAGATAACTTACTCATTCCAGAAACTGAAACAGTAGAGATGTGAACCAGAGAAATGTAAAAGGCAGTCTCATTTTACCATGTATCATTGAAATGGACATTTGTAATCCGATATTGATCAAACTCGACTGTCGATGAGTATTTGGTTTTTGTGCTTTTCCTTGTATGTGAACTCTTCAAAACATATTCGCGACACGGAGTTGTGGAGAAAAACTGCAAACGCAACCTCTCTTCATCACATATTTTCCAAATCAGTGTGCTCACGTCAGAACACGATATTTCTTGCCATAAATTGCTTACAAAATTTTCGCCTTTCCACTTATGGCTCAGTAAAGGATAAAATGCTGATTCCTTTGCAAACATTTGCCTCCTGTCCTTATTCATAGAAACAATTTACTTCATTCTGCGCCATTGTGTCCCAAGTGTCCACCCAGCTGACCGTACCTGAACTTCTTTTTTCGACCAGACATGAACAGAGAATACCTTTGTAGACGTGTCACGTATGGCAACCATAAAGAGTCCTTTTACTTACTTAAGTAGTGTCCTACATGCAACGTAGCTTTAAGACATCCAAAATTTTCACCCTATAATTAAACTACTAGAAAAATTGCTTAAGTGTCAATTCATGGTTTCAAAATTATCGTGCAAATTCCTGTGGGAGCATCATCAGGCAACGCATAATTCAATTTCTCGTCTGCAGTATCTAGCTGAATTCTTTGGTTGACAACTTTAGTAAGTGCATATAAGATTTAATCAACATGAGTGATCAAGTTTGATTATATAAATTAACACTGTGGAGATATTATAAAACAGCATCAAGGAAACGTTACAAGTTACAGGGAAAATACGAATTGTTGCCAAAGCAAATTGTCTGTCAATTGGTGCACCATAGCTTTTGCTCGACTAAGATGAAATTGTGATGCAACAACCTCCGAAAATGCAGATCGTCAACTGACTACTCCTTGGATGATATAGATATCGTACTACAAACAGCAGTAAGTAGGAGGTGATTGGGGCCGTTTGGAGTCCTTGATGCATGACTGAGGCATATATGGAAAACTTTGGTAACGATAACTTCTACGGTGTCTTCTTTGTTAACTCTAGCGCTGTAAGAATGCTTTCTGAGCGCAAAGTAGGTTAGAATACATGCGAAGGTTCCGCGGAAGAAGACAGGATCGTTGTAACCTGGGATGAAGAATGCATATTTACAAACCTTGGAATTATTTACATTTGCGCTAGAAATTATTTAGAGACCAGAATAAAATGTAAGCCATGAAAACGGCAGCGGAACGAAAAATGCCTTAATCATTCAAGACCGAATGGGATAATGTATTTACAAGGGAAGTGTCCACCAAGAACGAGAAAAGAGTACGTGCTATCAAAACGCTTAGTGAAATAAGAAGGGAGACGTGGCGCGTGCCGATTTCATGAATTCATCTAATCCTCTTTGGATTTCGTAAGCATATTCTATTACTGTGTTATACGACTTGGACGACGTCATCAGCATATTTACGTTCGATGAAACCGAATCTTATGGACTGACATTCACGTTAGGGCGCAACTAGAAAGGGGAATTCACCCTAATCGGTTGGGAGTACGGGTGATCTTTTGCCACACATTTGCTTGATTTCTGTGCCATTTGTAAAATAGTCGAGCTTATCGGTTCATACCCATAGGGGAATACCAGTTCCGTGCAAAATAGCTACTAGTAGGAGTCTGTAATTGCATACAAATATATTGGGGTGATGGTAATTTTGTCCAACACCGACATTGGAATGCACAAGGAGCAAAATGGCATGCAATATATACCACCCCGATTTGTGGGCACACGTTTGGATTTATTAGTATAATCGCTTGTGTAAATGCGGGATATTAGTAATATTTTAAGTATTTTCAAAATTACAGTGATACACATTATTGACCGACAATTCTGGAATTCTATCCTACGCGCTGGAGTTATTCTGGCTGCTTTCCGGATCACCGGATGGTGCCGGACATCAACTATTTGTAAAGATCACTGTCGGAAGTGACTTTGATGCATCCATACATTATCCAAGAGCTTTTGCTATCAACACATAAGAGTCACTATCCTTGTTTGCTCTAGGTTTGTAACTTAGATGCAAACATGGTATTGTCAAATAAGTTCGGAGGATCAGTGATGGGTTTGTCCAAATCCAAAGTACCTAATGGGCTACAAGCATTTCCAAGGATAGTTTATACGAGAGCCTCCACAGATAAAGGAAAATGCGTTTACCCAAAATGGTTTTAGTATACATGCCTTTTAACCTTCCTAGCTAAACTTTATAGTAGCAGACAGACAGGCGACACTAGCAGTTATTTTAACTTTATAAGGAGGCGCATTTTTCTTACATGGTTGTTGGTGTAGTGGTGATGACAATTGGTTAATCCGTACGTAGATTGTCTCCATTGCGCTACGCAGCTTGAAGCAGAGATTATTATAGTCGGTGATTTGATCGCATTTTATTGACTAGATCTCATTTGTGGAAATTGAGTAGTCGGTTGAATAAAGCATCTGTAATACTTCACCTGTTAACAATTTTGTATGGCATTTGTCATCACAATGCTGTTTGCCTTTCATAAGTCCTCGAGCATGATTTTTCATGTAATAGTCCAAATTACAGTTGGGGTGTATTTTTTGGAAAGCAAGCTACATTTGTCGGCAAAACCTGATGTCTCAGTTGCGAAGAGACGGCGTTTTTTCGATAAGACTCTTTAGACAGCACATTTACAAGCATGTGTAAATCAAGCAAGTGTGCTAGTAAAAACGGTGCTAAGATTAATAACGAAGGTGATTGGAACAAAACTGATCAAATCAAGCAATACCAACATCGAGCCATTCAAGGCAGGTCTCAAGACAGCCAGTGGGATAAAGAACATCCTCGTTTGCTTCCAGCGTCTTATGCAAATTATTTCCAACCCTGCATGCTACAAGGAGGGCTTGGAAAGAGCCTTCTGCTTGCACAAATCTGGCTGAGTCACTCTGGTTGCATTCGCCTCAGCCGTCTTCAAACGTCGCTTCCTTAGCCCTTTGGGATACAGCTGTTATACGGCATAGTGCATTAGGTATGAATCCCCTGTCCGCATCACATGGCCAGTTTAAAATAAGTGCTCCATGGGAGCACAATTAAGGTTCCTGAACATTCCTGTTCGTAGGGAACCCGGACAATGCTCGGCTATCCGTTTGAACCGACGTCTGGTAGTGTGCTCAATATATCACATACCACAGGTGCTAATAAATGGGTAAAAGACATGATTGTGGCTGAACCGTCAGACTGTTCTTAAGGCATTGGGTAATAAACTGAGTCGTTTGAGCTAGGACACTTGGGTAGGTGTCTGGGTAGGCTTTAGCAACTGCAGTAGAGAGTCGTCTGCACAGTAGATCGAAAGCAACATTGCATTTGAAAGAGATTTGGTGAAAGACAACGTTCTTCCGTACAGTCAGAACCGTTTGTTGGTTCATACGGTATTTGGCGTGTCTTCTGTAAGGCGATCGGGGTAATTGTTTTCTTACAGCGTTCGAAAAATGTGATTTCATCTGCTCTTCTCTGACTTCCTGCTACTGATTTTGGCGGCACGATGATACAAGTAAATAAGCAAGTTTTGTTTGTACTTAAATGTACAAAACTCAGAGAGTGGGTCTACTGGCCTACCCACGTAGCCTTGCGGAAGCTGCTTCTTTCGAGTAACCCGTTCACAAGTCGCTTAGCAATACGTCCAGGCGTTGCATAAACTTTGTTTTGAAAGCAACATTTTAATGAAAACTGTGTCACACCTATTGAATTCACTAGTTATGGTGCATATGAATTAATCTACCTTCGGTTATATCTGCGACACAACGTGAGTTGCAAGTACTATCTGTGATAGAAATGTGCCAAAAGCTACACAAAAGTTACCGACTGAAGAGACAGAAAACCACTAAGGAATTTTGATTAACATACGAAAGCATGAAGACTTTTAAGGAAGTTGAACAAGGCGGCCCGCTTGAAACCGATTTATTCCGGTCTTCCTAATGTATATGATCACAAATTCTTCACATATTTTATTATTTAATGAGTGGTCTGATCTGCTCTAGTGTAAGTAAATATGTCTACGGAGGACCATTTTCGAAGACCGTCGGTTCGTAACCAGCTTTTCTGCAGTATCCCAATAATGCAGTGTTTGCAAATCATATTCGATCTAAACGTTGTCGATAGTAGCAATTTTCAAGCTAAGTAATCGTGCCTTACTGCAAATGATCAGCGGAATTTGAGCTTGCTCTTCAGGAGTAACTGAAAATTTTCTGCTGGATTGATCGTACGAGCTCCCTGAGTGTTCGTATTTTGTACACATGGCTTTCGCAGTGAGATACATTTGATCATTCGGAAATCGTTTTCCAAGCACAGTCTTAACATGAGAGTTGATTACACACTTCTGGTTATAAATACCATACACATCCAGCGGAAGTTGATTTCCAAATCGTAATAACTTTGTACTGAGGATAAATGGCTAGCAGATTATTAAAATTTAAGTACTAGAGAAAAACAGCGGTTGTTCCAAGGATGCAATGCACGATTTAATTTTAAACTACAGTGGAATGGATAGTGATTGGTTTTGGAGGTTTGTAAGTTAAACTTATATGATTATACCGGCCGGTAGAGGAATCACTAGTTAGTCATATAAAAAACGATATAAAGTTCTTATTAAAGACTGGCAGCCTGAGAATACACGTCCAGCTGTATCCCTGTTTGTTGCATCAGTGAGCACCTGAAAAAACCTGCCGCGTGTTCTCTACACTGAACCGTTCTAATTGGCAACCTGCATAGGGGCAAAAGCGTCCATGAGATTGTGCGTATCCTGTGGCACAATTGTTTCCCTGCCCCTTTTGTTGGTTCGCATCAGAAGTGGAGACGACAGGAAACCGCATCGGCTGATGGCCGCTCCGACGCGGAGACTCAGCTGACCTCAGTAACCAAAGCATACAATAACATGGCTCTGATACGAATGCGGACTGACAGGCAAACCAACAACAGAGGTCAGTGTGGTTGCAACGAGCGCTAACCCCAACGGTGTAGGGTGCAGCTGGTCACAAAATGCACACACACACACACAGCAGTTAGGCTACGACTAGGCGAAGTTGTGAGGTTCTTGCCATTTACAGAAGTGTAGTAGGGGGAGTTGAATGGTATAGGTAGAAATTCGTCACATCTCAGTGGTCTCAACCACGGACTGGTAACAGTCGAGTTGCGGGTTCGAGCCCTACCAAGGGTCCGATGGAATACGCACTGCTGATGATTCGGGAAAGGATGAAACGCGCGTACAGTGCTTTTCCGGGCGCGTGGCGGCTGTCTGATTGAGTCTAGATTTGACGACTTTCTTGCCATTTGTTTATCGGATCACTAACTTGGCGATGGATCACGAGCATATACCGCCGTCCCCAAGTTACCCTCAATCCGAATCGCGTTACCTACCTGTTACACAGCTAGTGATTATTCTTCTTTATGGTGAGTGCGGATGAAAAGCTGAACAAACTTCTCGACAAAACTATGCCTATCAACGGGCAGAATGTACCCAGGCTGGTGAGAAAATCTGAGAAAAAATGGGAGCGTGTGCGATGCCAAAAAGACAGGGCGGCCTCGTAACACCACGAATTATTATTCTGCTTGTGTGCTGATTCCAGACGTAAACAGAACCTGCGATCAGAACATTCGTAAAATCGCACAGCATTGCGGCCCCACCAGATCTGTTGTCCATAAGATTTCGAAGGAAAAAGAAATTCGGAAACATAGCGTCCATCGAGTGCAGGTTTTAAACCCATGTATTCCGGAGAAGCGGCTTAAAGATTCTTGCAGGTATTTGAATAACACAGACATCCATACAATACGTTATACTGTAGTGGCTGCTTTCCAGCCGCATGGTGCAAAGAAGCGACAAATGTTAGCCAATGTGTAAAACTCCGATGTAGCATTTCAAGTGAAACAAGGCGCAAAACTCATGCTATGGGCTGGGTTAACTGGCCAAGGAATCGTGGGACCATTGGCATTTTCCGGTAGTGTGACGGGTAGAATGTGGTATAATAGTACTAATGCTTAAGCATCCTGACGCCCGGAAATTGTTGAAATTTATCACGCATAGAAAGATATACATTTACAACGGGCTTTTCAGCACCAGCTGCCATTGTTGTGCGTTTAAGAACGTTCAATTGGAAGATCGCACAAAACCAAGCCTGTAGAAAAACATCTTATGCCTAATTGATTAGATATACCGGGAATAAAAACCTATCATCATTTAAGCATCCCTTGTTGGTCCATAAGATCGGAGTCTGATTTTACAAGAATAACCAGTATGTTGGTCACTTGCGCAGATACTCGACATTTTAGATTTATCCATCTTCTCCTGGATGCTTAAAGCCAACGTACGTCCAAAGTCGAACGGGATGGCAAGGATTGGAAACCCTGGTAAGGCGCAAGCTCGCTGAGCTCGGAAGACGCAGTGCAAGGAAATTTACCAAAGGCTTGCAGCACCTTACTTATCCGAAGGAATGCAGAGACTTGTATTGCTTAGTGGACGCTACGGGGAGACCTCATAATGGCATACCAAATACAGAGTGAACGCAGTTATGTATGCCGACACGTTGTGAAGCTCAACCTGAACAATAAGTTGAGAGTAAACAGCTTAAAATTATGCCAATATTACACTCGTTTAGAATATCCACGATCTTGCTTTTCTCTCCTGGTTAGCTAACCGTGGAATGCTCCTAAAAATGCAGTAATTTATGCACCTACATCGTCCACGATGAAAACGCGTTATGAATCGAACTCCGCTCCCAAAACTCAGTCTTCTGAATGGACACACCGCAATGTTTTTAGGTTAACTAACGGCTTTGGACTTAGAATTTGCAATGATGACGCAACTTGCTGAAGGCGAGTAAGCGATTCTATCTATACCTATAGGGGGAACAAAATGTTATCTACCTTTACGTTGCACAGTATCATGTCATTTCAGCACTCATGTTGGATTGGGGTCGAGCGCCTACATATCGTGCAGTCATAATCCACCTTGTAAAGGGAGACCCTGTCGTTCGTCCAATGTTTTGCAACTTTGCCTTTTAGTGGTTCCATCATTTGTAACCTTGTCAAGTTTCTGTGTTCCTCGATTGTTCCTCATTTCGATTTCTAGTCAGCAATCGATGCTAACCACCAAGTGTTTTGAAGCAGTATTTCAACTGCATCTGTTTATTACCCCGTTTATTACCTCTTTATCGGACAGCCAATCTATTTGAGACTGCAAGTACAGTGAAAGAGTTACATACGTTAAAGTGATCATTTCTTATACAAAGCAGCAAGGTGGTAGTTTCATGGTGTCCCACAAATACGTGAACATCGAGCATACATCGAAGGAGATCATGTTACCCGCTAAAGTTCAAATTTCGTATTCTATCAACAAACGTGTCTTTAACGCTGTAGTCGGCTAGTTCTCTTAGAATACTTTCGGATATTGCATTTTTCGTGAAATGCGAACAACAGAAAGATAAAACAGACTGCGTAGAAAACCAACTGGTTGGGTGTTTGAAATCACTATTGAGCGACGGCTCCATCACCAAAAATACCTACGACATAATTCGTCCCATAGGTTCCAGCACTCCTAGTCTTTATGTCCTCCTAACAATACATAAATTTGACACACCATTGAGACCCATAGTATGTATGACGAATTCGCCGTATCACAACGTGCCACAATGTCTGACAAAAGTGTTGGATCCCATCAGGCAAATGACTGCTTCTCATAGACTGGCAGATACATGCCAGTTTCTCAACGAGAGAAAAGATATGAACCTCCAAAGGTATCTAGTGTTTCATTGTTTCATTGTTTACCAACGTGCCTTTGGTGGAAGCACTTGACTACATATGTTCGTACACTGATCAACATGGCATAAACATCGGCATACGGGCCAACCAACTGAAACAACTGATACTCAGATAAACCTACAGCGTTCAATTTCAGTTCGATAACGAGTTTTATAGAGAGGTTGATGGCCACTGGAATCTCCGCTTAGTCCACTTTTAGCGAATATTTAGGCGGAAATGCTTGAAAGCGGTCTAATGAAACAGGTCATGTATGATCTGAAATTATATCGGCGTTAATAAATAATAAAGTAATATTGTTCAGCTGGACGCCGTAACGGCGTTTCGCTGCTCCGCGACCACCACCAGTCTTGCGCGGGCTGAGTATATCGCGAGGACGCCCACCCCTACGCGGATTCGAACCGGTGACCTTATGGTTGCAAAGCAAACGTGCAGACCACTCGGCCACCGGCTGAATACCTGCGTTATGTGGATGATATATTTTGTTAAAGTGACTAGACCACCAAACCCTAGGATATATGAACTATGTCAACAATGCGCACACTAATGCCGCTTTTACAGCTGAGGAAAAAAAAGGAATTTTTCGGATGCAAGCCTTATCAGAAGAACCGACGGACCAAACAAAATAAAAGTATAAAGGAAACTTTATTGGACGAGAAAATACATGAACTTTCTTAGCTTCGCCCATCTCAGTCAAAGAAGAACGCTGGTGCGAACACTAACAGATCGGCATCCGAAATCTGCAGCGAAGACACCTTATAAGCCGAACTCGTAAAGGAAACGCTTCTCAAAAATGGATATCCGGAGCGATTTTTCGAGAGCAATATGAGGCGATTTATACCAAAATATCTAATCAGACTTTTGAAAAGAAACAGCATTACCTGACTCTTCCATTCAAAGGAAAAAGTGCGGCTGAGATATGCACGCGTCGACTGCAGCAAAGCTGCGAAAAGACCTTTAATGCGGCCTATCTGAGTGCGTTTTTTACGAGCAGACCTTTACAGTTCCGAGATTCAAAGACCGAGTGCCTGATCACCATCAGTCAATGTTAATCTACCGGTTCACCAGCCCGTGCAAGGCCAGGTACATTAGACGGACGACTAGGAATTTAGTTAAGAGAATTAAGGAACAGTGCGATTTGAAACATCTAATCAACACAGGCCATCAGCTAAACAAACATACATTCAGATTCTCTACAGAATACCTCCAAGCCATAAGGGTCGTGTAAGATCAAGTCTAGTGGCCACCGCTGAGGCATTATGCGTACGCCTGACAAACCCGGCTTTGTGCGTCTAGAAGAAGATTATACAAACACCAACGTCCGTGGGCTACCACAAGGCGAGAAGGAAGTGATGGCACTCCGCAACTCCACCTGACTTCAATCATCTGAGCAGATGACTTCCATCATGATCACAAGTTAAAGGTATCACCAGGCCAGTGGTTTTCGCATTCCTGTCATCGTCTTAAGTCGCGTTGCCTATCGGGCTGGATAAAATTGTGAGTATGTGCAGTCAGATTTTGGGTTTTTTAAATTTAAGTACAGCATTTTGTCTTTGAAAAAGCATTTTCTGCCAGAAACTTTTCTTGTCATTGCTTCCTCTTACGCTTTTCTAAAAAGCATGATTATCTGAATGTCTGGTGGTTCAAGATATCTAAAGCCAGTTTAGGGGAGTTTTATTTCTCTAACGGTTTTCTGTACTGATTAATGAGAAGCAGCAGTTTCCGATACTTTTTTGTGGCAGCACACGCGCGTGGCTTCTTTCTGAAGTATGTGGCAAACTGCTAATTTCACAACTTTATCTGCGACGTTGAGATAATCTAGAAACCATCAACATGTAGGTCTAACGTATGCTCCAGTCGATTGGGGCTATCCGCCGTTCTTAGGCTGGACGGAATCGTCCGACAGACTTTCCGACGACATGCTTTTCGATTGTAACTTCTTAAGCATTGATTATATGTGAAGAAAAGACGCAGTGATCTTTATTGCGGATAAGTGGTGCGCTTTGAAGCACGAATGCAATATAGGCTTCCTTTTTGTTCCGTTCACTAGCTTTTGTGGTCTCCGATCATGAAGCAGATGAATGTCGACCATGACTACTCTTCGCAATCGCCGAACTTGACACGGCGAGAAGTTTATGATGATGTAGGTTTTGTCTCTTGTGCGTCGGTCACGGCGCTGAACCGCGTTAAACCGATCCCGGGAACTTATGCTTTGAAACGTCTTCGCACGTGTCACCAGTAAAGAAATGGACCGAGATGTCGGTTGAGTAAGTCGGTACGAGTAAGTTTTGAGGCGACAATAGACAAATTAGAACCAGCAACTGTGGATCTTCCCTTGCAGAACTAGTGCAGGTAGCAAACTCTTGGAAATAGGTCTTCCTTTCTCGTATACTAAAAGTTCGCTACCCAAGTGGTCTTACATCTGGGAGGGAATATTAGAAAAGTCGTATAATGTTGGAATATTTATTTAAGCACTGTTCTCTACTATAGTTCCGTTACAAAGCGAGACTGTGTGGTATGCCAGTGACGATTTCCGCGTCAAGCACAATGACAGCAATACTTGTAGATATAATTACATACACTACCGTACATATTATGAGGCACAGTCATTGACCCCCATTTCTCCTCTGCGTTACTACAGCAAGTGTACTCGCAACTTAGACAGCACCAGAAACGTTCACCTTGGAAAGCTTTTACGCACCACCCGTTTACTCTGCTGCCATTACTAAGCTAGCTTTATAGTACACCGGACTCAAATGAGTTCCAAGTCCATTGCGAGTTCGATTCCAAACTGCGGCTTTAATATTTCGACACCTACACTTGGAACGTGATTGCACTCAGAGAAATTAACTAGCAATATAGGAAATTCCAGATAACTTCTAAAAAATAAACGCTGTTTCTGACTGTTACACAAACCCATTCCTTTCTCTCTAGTGTTATCGTCAATGGCGAGGTTGTGCTTATCAGTGTAGATTCTATCATTGTCCAGGAGATGTGGTCGTTTCGAACGTTGCAATCGAAATCATCTTGCCACCTGAAAATCCCTAGATTGTAAAGCAGCAAATAACGACCTCAGTTTTGGTCGTCAAGCTTTACCACATATCTATTAACTTTAAAACAAAGTGATTTGAAGAACTGCCAACTGCAATAGAAACTCTGTACTGAATATGACATCCAAACTTTCAGTGTTTCACCAAGCTGGTTTAATGGCGCTTGTACCAGTTCATTTGTATACTGACAGTAAACCTTCACGTAATTGATGTTCGGTTATTCTCGTACTAGTTTTTTCCTCAGCCTTGTTGAATCACTGCTTATTCCTTTCATTCTGTGCAATTTACGCACACTATTTCGTGGTTGGCATGTATCTTGTGAATCAGCGCTAGCAAATAGCTTCTGGCGCTCAAATCACACCTTTTGTTTGTTTACAACCATGAATAAAATACTGTACTGTGGGAACAAGTAGGGACGTAATGAGAAAATTCTATGGAATCATTATCAAAAATATGCAAGGATGAGAGATAAATGGTTGTTTTCACAAGTTTCTGCATGATGTCGTGATCGAAACTGAAACTCACAGTAAGTCACCTGAAACTTAAATACCACAGATGAGTTTGAGTATTACCCAACCGTAGGACCGAATGCATGGTCCCAGTCTATCAAAATTATCTTCTCACCTTAGGCTGCGTTAAATGTGGATGAGATTAGTAGGAAGGTCGAGTGGCATCAACTTCAGAGCAGATGCTGAAACTGTAGTTGTGAAACCAGGGCATGTGTAATCCGTTCCGTCATGGTCTGTTCGCGTTGTCTATGAAACCCAAATTGCAGCGCTAGTGTACGCTATGGTCCTACACCAAAAGCGTAAATTTCAGCAGTTTGTCGGTAACAGGGTGCATCTGGCCTTCACCGCCCTTGCTCAGTATCATAAATACCGACTTGATTGGGTTGATCGATAGTCGGAATTCAGTGGTCCACAAGGGGAGGCTATTAAATTCTTTTTGAATAGGCGGCAGTCGTCGGGCTTGCTAATGTCTCTCCGGATGGTCCGTACGTAGGGCACAAGAAGAACGAAGGTGCCGAACTAAACAATTGCTGATGAGCAGTTGAGCTCGAACAGGTTCCCTTAGAGTGTGCCACGTTTTAGTCACATATCTGCTAACGTCTGCCATTCCTTTTATACAAAAAGGAAATTAAGGGGTGCATTGTTATAGCGAGCCATCGACAATGCAAAATGTCAGCCTATGGTTATGGACCTCTCCTTTCGCCTTGTCGAAGGATTTGCAGAAGTCGACATTGATCACGTCGACAGAGTTCCTCCAGTTCACTAGCTGTAAGCGATTGTGTCTCGTCACCTGCAGGGTGGCAAAGCATGAATGTGTTATGATACCATGCTGTGAGCGTCCCAGATGACTTTGAACCGAGACAAATGCAAAAACTACCTCTTTACGACCTTCTATGCTACCTTGGCCAAAATTGTTGCTCGACAAATTTGTCCGTGTTGGTCTATTGTTTGTGATACATCTTTAGAAAGCGGCCTTGCTACCGAGCATCTACAATAAATAGGCAACGGACATTCGAGTAGGGATCCCTTTTACAGGTTTGGACAATATCGACTTGACAATCTCGGGGTGGAGCTTGTCATGCTCAGCAGGTTGGCCTCCGTCAAGCTTGGTGAATGGTTGACGACCCTCGTTAAGTTCGCGGACATATCAGTTCCATTCGGGAGCTGCGGCATACGTCCAAATTGGTGGGGCTAACTGGTCATTTATAGATACGGAAGAGAGAGTTTCTGCCAACTTAAACGCACGCACATTGTTGGAATAGAACTACGACACTAGTGTTGGTTTTACACGCAGTTGCCTGTAAATAAAGCGTCTATTCTGCATGTTCTATGTGTTACTTCCAGGCTGCTATTTGTGCTGACGCCATCTTCCCGTAGTCACACTTTTGCAAATATTCAACGGTGTTTGAAATGACTCGTACACTTCATCGCCGCAAAGCGTCTAAGCAACTACTTAGCAAACAAATAAGTTCTTCTCGGTTCGAATTTCCTGAATTCAAAACACACCAACCGGTTACCCAATGTGTTTACTCCATCCTGTGAAACTGATCAGCTACTGGAGAATAATGCGCAAATCACGTATGATGGTAGGTGCATTAGCAGCCATGGGTGCATGACAGTTGAATTATGTTAAGTATTCTGCAGGTTAAAATAGCTTTCATATTTGGGATACTTATATCCAAATAGTTTTAAACGCCACTAGAATAGTTTCCTCATATCCTAAGTTAGCAGTTGCTCCTGGTTCATTTGGATTTTCCCCCTCTATCCTCTCTCTAGATTCTTGCAGCGTTGTCACTGTAAGCTCATTTGAACCGGATTTACCAGCCGTACACAGTGATCCATCATACGTGAAATTCTCTTGTAAGATTATAGTCCGTGCCATTACTAACCTTTTTCATTGGCATCCGTGATTAAGCGCAAACGTTTAACTCAATCATATTGAGCCGATTGCCTTTCTGTGTGACACCATTTGATACAGAATTCTCGAGGCAGACCGAAAAGCCTAGGCTTATTCCGATCCAGTGTTTCGCAACAGCATCCTCATCATTATACACGTCAGCTAGAGGTGGTGAAACAGCTCCGCTATTGTACAGCAATACATAAAGGAAATACATACATACATAAAATACATAAAGAAAAAATAAATACGACAGTTGCATGCCAGCTGAGCTACCAGCAATAGATAGGCATCGTTCCGGTAAGCTACCAGCCGGTTACTAGGCCAAAAAATATTTATTATATTTTACCCTACGAAATTAGATCGTAGATGGAGGGGAAGGCTAGATCGATGTGAAGGGACAAAGAAACTCACAGCACAAACGCCACTGAGGTCGGCTCCTTGCAATGTCAGCAAGTGTATCCAGCCAAACGTGTTCACCGTCTTTTGGACCCAAACCAGGGAGCCGTGACGCTCCAACCGAGGCTAGCTCCGAAGTGAGGGACTTCATTCCCCTGGACCAAGTCATCGCTTGGCCACCTCTCCTCTTCTTCCACCCACATCCCCGGTGAGCAAACAACGCACGTCGAGGGAGTCGGTGGGCTGGCATGCGTAGCACCCGGTCGAGCCATCGGAGTCTGGTGCGTGAAATGACGGTGCTGAGCGGTTCATTTCGTTTTCCTATGCCGTAAACAAGACGTCGAACACGCTCGTTACTCACGCGGTGTTCCCGCCAGATGTGAGCCAAACTGCGAAGGCACCGATGGTCGAACGTAACTAGCCTCTTCCTGTCCGCCGATCTTAGGGGCCAGGTTTCGCAACCGTACAGTAGGGTCGAACGTACCGCTGCATTGTACACTCTACCCTTCAGGGCGAGAGTAATGTCTCGTCGCCGCCGTAGGTGGCGAAGGTTAGCAAAAGCATTCCGAGCTTTCGCTATACGGTTCGTTATATCTTCTTCGATCCCAAGAGCGCTGATACAACTTCCCAGGTAATTGAATTTCTGAACGAATTCCAGCTGATGCCTACCAAGGGTCAGCACAGGGGGCGATCCCTGCCAATCTTGGAGGAACGCTTTGCACTTCAGCGGTGCAAAGCAAAGCCCGAAGCGGCTGACAGCCAGTGCTAATCTATCCAGCGCGGCTTGGCACGTCTGGGAGCTGTCACAGATGAGGGCAATGTCGTCTGCATACTCCAAGTCAAGAAGTCATTCTCCTGGGAGTAGCTCCACACCTTCCAAGTCATGTCCTGTAAACGCAATCTCCATGAGTTCGTCAATAGCAAAGTTGAAGAGGAAAGGAGACAGCGGGCATCCTTGTCTCACACCGCTGGAGATATTGAACGGTGGCGACAGCTTGCTGTAAGCCCTCACTCTGCCGTGCTACGCGCATATAATGCTTGGATAATATTTACATATTTCTAGGGGCACGCCTTTCCTGAGTAGACAATTCCAACTGGCACATCGGTCAACCGAATCGAAGGCAACTTTGTTGTCGAGGGACACGACTACGGTGGGCCGCCAATATGTGTGACAGTGCTCCAACAACTGACGCAAGGTGAAGATGTGGTCGATGCAGCCACGACTACGAAGAAACCCGGCTTGCTCCTCACGAAGCTGGCTTTCACCAGAGGCAGTCAAGCTGTGAAGAATTATGGTTTCGCGTAATTTGGAGGCTGTGAAGATCAGCCTGATTCTTCTATGGTTGCGACATTCCGAACGCGAGCCGCCTTTGAAGATGGGAACAATAATGGATCGGCTCTAGTCGGTTGGGACTGTCTCCCGCTCCCACAGTTTCACTAGTAATTCATGTAAAGCATCAACAATAGCAGAGCCTCCGAATTTGAAGAGGGCTGTAGGAAGATCATCTGGTCCCGCGGCTTTGTTCAACTTCAACAGTCCGATCTCACTTTCGACTTCTGAGCGAGAGGGTGGATCCAAAGTGACAGCCCACGGAGCAGGACGATCACTGGCCGGCGAAGAATTGAACAATTCTAACCGATTAAATTGCTTTTTTAAAATGCTCAGCCCAACGCTCCAAACGTTCGACAAATTGTGGATAAATGTTAGATGTTTGTGTTTATGGTAAATTTTTTAGAAAGTAGAAGTCACAATTAAAATTCACGCACAATAATATGCCTCGACGAGGAATCGAACCCAGATCCACGAATTTCCGGTCCGCTGCTCTAACACCTGAGCTACCGAGGGCTGACGATTAGGTGCACACATTTTAACAAATGTCTTCTGCTTGGTGCGCGACGTATTGCCAACGGGCTCACAGTACCTGTCCTGGTGTTGCTGATTGGCTCACTCATTCGTCACTTCCCAATGAGCTGAAGTACCTGTCCTTCGAATGTCCAACGGGCGAGAGTAGATTAATGTTGGATGGTTGTGAGTAGGGTAAAGTTTGTAGATAGGCTGTGGATAGGCTGTCCATTCTCATCACAAATCGTTTCACTAACACCAGGTCTCCTGCTGTTCGTTTCCCGTATCAGACGGAATAACTTACGATGGTTGCCAAGGGCAGCGGCCACTTCCATCTCTGACGCATGAACAGACCACCAAGATTCGCGGTCTCTCTTCAGGCTAGCATGGAGTTTTGCCCGGAGCGCTTTGCGAGTTTCGTTGTGTTCACTTCCAGCTGAGATATGCCGGCGAGCGTCGATAAGTTCCAGAGACCGAGAAGAGACCCAATGTCCAGGTTGGCGATTAGACATACCACATGAGAATTTGCCGGCTGCTAGTAAGGTCTGGTGAACATCTGACCAGTGACCATCAATTGTCTCCAGTGAGCGATTGCTCAGCTCTTATGTCAGCGTTCTTTGATACGCATTCAGAGCAGCTGGCTTTGTTAGTTGGCTGGTCTCAATGCGCTCACAGGGTCGTTGTGGGCGTCCGCCAAAACGCATCCGCATGTCAGTACATACAAGTGCATGATCGGTGTCCACACATGTGCTCCAAATCGAGCGACAATTCTGGATGCAGCCTCTCCAGCGGTAACTGATGGCAATGTGATCGATCTGCGTCCAAGGCTGGTTCGAGGCTGGTGGGCGCCAAGTCACCCTCCGGCGGGTGCTGTGTCGGAAATTAGTGCTCGCGAGAAAGAAGCGAGCATTTTCACACAAATCAATTAACCGCTCACCATTATCATTACGGGAGCCTACACCGTGTTGACCGTCCAGATGCAGTTCATCAGTGGACAACATGCCAACTGGTGCGTTCATATTCCCCGCCAGCACAACAGTGTCCGTGCTTCTTCTGTAACGAAGGAGCTGGGTCAGTTGGCAGTAGAAGTCGTTCTACATCGGATCATTGCTAAAGTTTGTGGGCGCATAGACAGCGATGATAAATAGACTCCCATTAGTTCCGCGCGACTTTGAAGCTTTAAAAGAGCCAGCCAATCGGACTGCACACATCCGGCTACTGATTGGAATCCAAGTAACCAGAGCAGCTTCAGCCCAGGGACTCAGGGCAATGCCAACACCAGCTTGGCCGTTGCTCGGAGCTGCATCGTCACCGGATAGGCGCAATGAGGAAATACTGCTTGCGTCACCTGAATTAGATCGCAGATTGAGCACAGTGCACGAATCTTGAAGGCGGGTCTCTTATAAGCAGCATATATCGATCGAGAGGGTCTCCAATGTTCGGGCAAGTGCTGCCTTTGACCGATTTGTAGCAGTGTGCGTAAATTGAGGCATGCCAATCGGAAGAAGGAACGAGGGCTCCAAATGGAAGCCGACGAACTGGAATGGATCGCTTGTTTGGACATGTTTCTCAACACAGTTGTGAAAGAACTTGTGATCTCTCAATCTGTGTTCAGCGCTCTGTTCAAGTTCCAGTCACTCGCCATTCCTTGTGATCTTGTCAGCCAGTGCGTCTGCATAACCCTTCACAAGGACGCGCGACCACGCCGACCGCTTATTTGATCTTACGACCACCACGCTCGCCTGACCGATGTGTGCCGCTCTCAAAGCTGTATAAGTACAGAACGCTAAACATACCAGTGGGTCAGGTAACGACCCCAAATTGAGTGGTAGAAATGGGAAACCGAAGGGGCTTCAAGCAAAAGGCATTTGCAAGTTAGGAGAATGTCATCGATTAGTAAAAATCGGTCTGGCTCGTTCCCACAGTTTGGAATAGTATCATATGCAATGTAAAAATATGTCCCAACAAAAGATACGGTAGCGAAATAGCTCCCAAGGTGCATTTTGGTTCTGTACTGCGTGTTCCACTATTCTCCTCGTTAATTGCTTGTTTATCTTAGCTCAGAAATGTGGCCGGTTAACAGCAGAAGCAGACCAGAGAAAAATAATAACATTACTTCAATGGAAGCGGATATGCACCAGAAAAGCGTAGCGGCTTCTAAGCCAGGGAACGCTGAACAATCCGCTTCCCCCGAACCTCATTCAGCCATGTCTCGATCTCTGTTCTCTTCTCCAAATTGGTAGAAAGCCGGGGGAAACAGATAGTACCTACGAGAATCAAACAGTACTCACGGCAACGTAAATCAGGCACCAACCAAAACGTATGGTTAAGCAAATTCCACAAGATCTGACATCTAGCATTAACAAGGAGGAAGCAGCCGAACTCTAAACCTCGGTACCTGTAGCTCAAGTTGCTTTTGTCGAGACTAAGCCTCCCAGAACATCAGTTACATATGCAGAGATTGCTACAAAGGTCCATCGAGAGGCCGTCTTTGTGGCATACGAAAACTTACTGTGCGGCCGCACTTTAACTCGGCTCTCGCTTTGCCCTCTTTGACCACTCTAATTCTCCCCACACAATACTGTGCGTGCGCTCGTTCGAACCAGTTTGACGAGCTTTACTCATTGCTTTCCAACTCTTGGATCTAACCTGTATGGATTATACTCTTGCTCTAATTCCTAGTTTTCGGCATGAGCTTTGCCGAATTCCCTTTGTGTAACTATGTCAAACCGGTTTTTCGGAAAAGATTTTGGTCTCATTCGGAAGAAGAAGCTGAGGGCTCCCAAACAACGCGGCAACCATCCCTGCAAGTTGCAACATAACAAATTACAGTTTTTTTGCCCCGCACATCAACTGAGCAGCGCTAGGGACGCTTATCAGCGCTCCACCTGCATCGTCGCTTAAGGCAGGCCGATTAACACACGCTGCCGCTTTGTGTGGGTGTGTGTGTAACACTGCGAGTCGATTGATCGCTGAACCCGACAGTCTGCGCGTTACGACCTCCATCTGCCTCTACAGCCTGACCTTGGTGAGGTTGAACAACTGTCAATTCGTGTGCGTGTTCTGGCCTATTCGTGCATCACCGCTTTTGCAAAGAATACTCATCAAGGTCAGCGTTTTGAGGGGCCTTGCTGTAAACAATAAGAATACGCCTAGCATTCCAATGGTTACACGTCGCCTATGTTGCGCAGACAATTGCAGTAAAGTCCTTCACATCAGTATTAACAGTTCTAGCTGCAGTAGGTTGTACTGTCCACACTGTGCCTTCAAATCCGTCTAAGAAGTGAGACAGACAAACCAAGTTGCTGAAACAATTTGGTTTTGGCCAACATGTCAAGTCAATCCAGTTGCCAACTCTTTAGCTTTGCTCACGAAAAAATGCGATAGGATGACTGAAATGATCGCTCATTTCGCAAATACTAAGATCGCTCCCACGGAGGTAAATATGGCCACGGTAATACCTCACCCGGCCATAGTAAGCTCCGAATGTAATCCGAAGAAGAGAGCTAGACGCTCCAACCGCATTGCAGTGTCTGTGACTCTAAATCCACTTGGTCATCTCAATCCCATAATTTGGCAAGCCTCAAACATGCCTGCTTCCACTTCTCCAACCATAGACAATTCACTTGGATATTCAGCCATGACACCGACAGCTCAGATCCGAACGAAATTCGGGGCAGATAACAAGCAGGTAACGTAGACACCGATTTCCTAGAGAAACACACCGGGAGCGACACCCATACATCCATCTTTTGTACCGAGCAGGCGTGGCGCAATGCAGCTTTCACCGTCAAATCCAGTGGTGCCCTATAAACAAGCCGAATTGCCGACAAAATTATAAAGCCAACACTCGCTAGACAAAACTACGCTGCGTTAACTCTCGTGTGCACCAAGGTTCCCGAATCCAAATCTGGCATAATCAAAGGCAAGTTCCAAGACGATCGCAACCAGCGGAGTTCCGTCTACGAGGCGATGCGTATTCGGGTTGACCCTGCAATGCTGCAATGCGCAGCGCGTCACGCGACCTCAGCGCACTCTGGTGAATCTCGAATTCTTCGAGTAACACTAAACTCAGCAGATGAGGCAGAGGCTGTCCTGCTCTCAGCAGTCCGTCTTCGCAACTCACCGAGTGGAGTGCGCATATTACCTGATCTACCTTTGAAAGATCGACCAATGAAGCAGTTGAGCAACGCGGCATTCCTAATACGGATAGCAAGAAAACAACATTTGTTAATGGTGTTCCCGAGCTTCTGCATTCTTATGATGACAATGCACAAACCCATGACCGAGAGCAGTGGTGCTACATCCGCGAAGCACTCTCTGTTTACAATGTTATTGCCAAATCCCGAACAAGGGTTCCGTCATCATCTAACTACAAGGGCTGTGGTCCAAGGCTAATGAAAGGAATATTACACCCTGTAGGAATGACGCAAGTTCTGTTGGATAGCCGGTTAAAGTTTCGAGGTAGGTTGCCAACAGAGATCTGGCTAAACGTAGCAGGCGAGCAAGCAAAATTCGAAAGCAATTCCATGAAACTTGCAAACGTTCCAAATTATTTATTTGCACAGGCCTGCGTGGAGACCAACACAACAGGGCCAACGGCACACAACAGGACAGAGCACAGCATGAGCGAATCGACTGTTCAGGAACGCTCAACCATACCATGCAACTTGACTGAAATACATAAACCAAAAATCGATTAATGGCCCGCCACCTAACATCAGGCCTAAAATCTAACACGAAGTTGACATCTATCAATGAACTCCTAACAACTAAAGCCATATCTTGCATGTGCACAAATGCCCAAGGCCTTCTAAGTAAGTTGGCCGAACTTAGAGAAATTCATGCCCCACCACCGCAGGACCTCGTCATGATTAAAGAGACATGGTTAAACGCTGAGATAACCGCCTCTGAGATCACGTTACCTGGTATGTCGCTGCTTCGGACAGATAGAATCGGATGTGGTGGCGGTATGACACTCTACTATAATACAAACCTCCGATGTGAAGTTATCGATCACCCAGCCATCCGAGCTCCTGATTCGATTTGGTGTCGCCTATGGTTGTGAAACAAGGACACACGTCTACTAGCGGTGATTTATCGCCCACCAAACTCAACGTCCGAAATGGACTCCAAACTGAACCACGCTTTTCAGCTTGCTTTGAACAAGTCACACACATTTTCTTATCGCTGGAGACTTTAACGTGCACGACGTAAAAACGCCCGCAACCGCGGTACGTAGTTTAAAACCTGCTTGCAAGAGCCAATTTCCAGCCACTCTCGGTACAACCACGTAACCCCTCCCATCAGATTTCCAACTGCTAACAAGAAGTCAAGTAGTAGATCTTGTGTCAACTAAGTACGAAACCATGGTTGGCGGGATAGTTACAAGCACACCACTGGGTCGTCATGATAATGCCACTCTACTCTTTGACTATATGTGATGTGCGGAATACCCTGCAAAGGAGGATGATAAAATGCATACAGTCGCGCATTAAAATGTGTTATCTAAGCTAGTTACGGATACATTTTGGACTTTCTTAACCGAATGCTTCCAGATGTTGCCTGGGAAACATTTACAAGGACGTTTAGCACAATGCTTGCGCACGCATCGGAACAGAAGTCCTTCTAAGCCAAAAACAAGCATAATTCATTTCTGAGGAGCAGAAAACGTAAACAAATTTCCCGGAAGGATTCGGCATGGCGAGATTCCCAAGACTGCTCGAACGCCGAAACCTGGACTGAATACCTGACACATCGTAACTTCTGTGGCAAAGTGATCTGAGGAGACAAGGTCACTCATTAGCAGGAGTTAATGAAGCGATCCTGCACGAAGCGCAATCTTCTGTACAGGCAGGTTATTGACTTTCAAAAGTTGAATCGGAGGGAGGGGTTCCAGAACTCGTCAAGACTGATGCGTGCACGCGATCAACAATGGAAGCAGCTGGTCCCTAACTGGTGCATTACTCCCAAACTTTCCAGCAGGTAACGAGCCCAAACCTTTTCCTCTTTTTTAATACTCGACCATCTGGTTTAGATAACATCCACTTCACTGCGACAGCTGTGTTGTAGAAGTTGTTATCCTTGCGTATTCACAGTTCTCCCGGAGCCGACAACATCCGACCAAAGGCTCTGCAGGCGGTAGCTAGTCATCTAGCAGAACCACTGACCATTTTCTTTCAGCGATGTTTAGAAGAGAACCGTATTCCACCAGTATGGAAGCGAGGGGTTATCACTCCTATCCATAATGGAGGTAGCCGCATTGATCCTGTCAACTACTGTCCAATCACACTACTTTCCGTAATATCCAAATTGATGGAAACAATCATCGCAGCTGCGCTGATGCAGTATCTGGAAAGTCACAACTTAATAGCTCCAGAGCAAAATAGCTTTCGTCAAAAGCATTCGTGTAATACTAACCTATTAACTGCATGTAATAGCTAGACAGAAGCTGTAAATGATGGAGTAGGAGTCGACGTCATCTACATGGACTTTTCAAAAGCATTTGATCGCTTAAACCATCGCATCCTCTTGCAGAAGTTTCGGAACTACGGCATTAGCGGCCAAATGCTGAGTTGGATTAGCAATTTTCTACAAGAACGACGGCTAGTGGTGAGAGGACGAGAATCATTGTCTGATGCAATCGATGTAGCGTGTGGAGTACCACAAGTCTCGGTTGTTAGACCTCGTCTATTCTTGGTCTTCATTAACGATTTGACGAGATCAATTGCTACCGAGTTCCTATTTTTTGCTGATGATATCAAGATATGGCGAAGCATCAGAGGACCGGAAGACCACGAACAGCTCCAGTGCGATCATAAGACAGTGTCGAACTGGTCAGTTCAAAAAGCCCCACCATCCAACGTAGACAAATGTCGCGTTGTACAAATATGCCATAGATATATCTATACCTGTTTACTTGGGACAAACAGATCGCAGACCAGCCCCTAGGAGCGTGACCTTGGTGTGCTCGCACAGAGTGACCTCAATTGTCCAAAACAGGCTGAGGTAGCTGCAAAAAAGGGGCAACCAGCACGTCGGCATGATGCGAAAGGCATTCAGGAGATTTGATCCATCAATATTCCCAATGATGCACAATTCCGACGTACGCCAGCATGTTGAATACGCTATCCAAGTTTAGGAACCTTGGTTGAAGCGCGACCTAGAAGCGATAGAGGCAACACAACGAAGGTCAACAACGAGTGTAAGGGGCCTGCGCTATCAGTCTTACCACCGAAGACTGAAGTTGTTGAGAATTTTCAGCGGACACTATCGAATTCTGCGCGGGGATTTCATATTAGCGTATCAGATACTGAATGACCCCAATCATGTGTTCCGTCATTTGCTGAAACAAAGCCACAACACGCAGCTCAGTGGTAACTGCTTGAACTTGAAGGAACAATATTGCCGTCTAGAGTGTCGACGGAATTACTTTTCCCTTCGGGTTGATCAACCCTGGAACGTACTCCCAGACTCAATTGTTTCCTCTCCTACCTTTGACGTATTTAAAAAAGCGATTAAATGTTGCTCGTAGCTCCCAGCATATTGTTACCTAAACTCTATTGTGGATTACGCCAAGCATGCTTTTCAACAAGATTTCTTTATCAAACGGACCTAAGTGAGCGACGATATTTTACTTTTCTCACTGCTTACATCAAAGATCACTCCGCACCAGTGTCTTTCTGAACGTTTGCGCTCGATACTTTTTTTTAATTTTACACTGATGTTAATTAGCAAAGTATTCATCTCGGCAGACATTCGATAGATGACTCAGATTTATTTTGCTTTCATCATGTTCATCTCAACCATCCTACGGGACGTGTCAAGCACTTGCTTTTACCCGTGATAAATTATTGTTCATTGTTCCTTGCTGTGCCACTGTAAACACCGTCAACGCGAATAGAGAGACAAACAGCAAACAATCAATACTTGTCAACAGATCAGGACAAACGAGTACCATTACTTGTAGATCAACGAAAAAGGGATCCAATAATAATGCCCGGACTGTTATATGCTCAAATGTCCCTGAATCTGCCGCCATCACATTGCGGGATAAGTTATCAGACGACCAATACCAATGGAACTCATGGTGCACGCGGATGAGTATCAAATCCAAGCCCATAAAATTATTACGAATTATTACGAACTCGCCACACTATGGAGAAACCAGACTTATTCGAGTAACACTAGAATCCTCCACCGATGTAGAAAAGGTTTTGCTCACCGCAAGCAGGTTAAAACACGGATCCTGTGGGATACGTATCTATACTGACGTCCCTTGGAGCGCGCGACAATCAAAAAGAAACACCGAAGAGGGGCACAGCAAGCAAGACAGCCTAAACGCCATCACCATACATGGCGTGACAGAACATCCTTCTAACGATGTTCAAGAGACCGGAAAGCACGATTTAGAACAGTGGCGGTTCATTCGTAAATCACATTCTGTGGATAATATTGTGGCGCTATCGCCCACCAGGATACCTCTCTCATCAAATTATAGAGGATGCGGCCCTAGAATCTTAAAACTTCTGGTTCCGTCAGAGCAACAAGCAAAGGATGTTTTAGATCGATGGCGAAGAAATCGGAAACATCTTAGTCTGAAATTCGGTCAAAGGTTGCAAACGCTTTGCACACCTCAAATATTAAAGCAACTGAAGCAGCAAGCATACCGATGAAGGTACAGAAACGTAACTTGACTGCTGCTTTAATTGACTCTGATGTAGGTCTAAACGAAGGTTGGGACGCACCTTGGCCGAATCAGTTTGCAAACGAGGTATAATTATCCCATCAAAAATAGGAGTAACTACCGACTTCCCATCGGTAGACCTTCTCCCCCCATGTGACCCCTTCATCCCTCTGTTGGCTCCTGGAGACCGAGAAACTGACCTGCTTTGTGTACGAATGCTCAGGGTCTTTCTAACAAACTGGCCGAACTGAAAGATCGCCAAGCTTTCGGGTCATATGATATCAGTGATATCTCCGAGACGTTGTTGCACACGGGAATGACGGACGCTGAAGTGTTGCTACCGGGCATGTCGCTGATCCGGAACGACAGGATCACAAAAAGAACGAGGAGTAATCCTGTATTACCGAAACGACTTAAATTGCGAATCCGTGGAGGATTCAGACTCTCAGTTCCCCAATTCTCTTTGGTGCCGGTTGCAGTTATAAGGCAGAGACGCTTGCCTTATTTTCCTGGTGTACCGCCCCCCTAACTTAACACCCGAAACCGACTACTACCTAACGGCTGCTTTAAGTTGCAGTTTACAACAAAAGTACACTCACATTCTTGTCATGGGTGATTTCAACGTACATTGTTTAGAAACTCCCGCTGCGATCGGAGAACAATTCAAAGCCGATCTACAAGATCTAGTAACTACTATTCCTCTTTACACTCACATCAATTTACCAACTCTGTTCAGAACAGGTAACAGGCCATTTGTGCTGGATCTTGTGCTTACCAACGCGGAGCTTATGATTGATGTGTTGGTTTTAGACTGCCCGTTGGGTCGCAGTAATCACGCAGTGATCAGTTTCAACTTCGTCTGCTATGCAGTATATCTAAATGATAAAGATGAGACTGTGCGAACCACCACAAGCTACCATGGATTAGCCCAGATCGTCAGCGCCACAACTTAGTCGTTCCTCGAAGAAGAACCCCCGGAAACCGCCTGGCTTGAGTTCGTCAAGAAATGCAGCCAGCTGATTGCAGAGGCTTCAGAGATATAAGTTTCAGAGATATAAGTTTGCTATAAATGTAAATCAATATCTTAAATTAGGAGCAGAACTCGAAAACAGATGTCAGTACGCAACGCAGAATGGCGAGTGTACGGAAAAGTTCCAGCACTAGAAACTTGGGACAACTACGGAGCCCAACGTAACCAATGCACTCAACTATTAAAAGAAGACAAAGCTGCCTATTAGCAGAAGATCACAAAAACTTTCAGTGCTAAGCACAAATTGCTGTGCAAGCTCGCTAATAGTCTGCGAAATGTGAGGCAAGGATTTCGTCCACTCAGGACGGCTGTGGAAGCAGCAAACTCGCTGCAGGTGCAATACGCTCCCACGTTCCGAAGGGTCTTGCCACCAGGCGTGCTACCAAGCTTTGTCTTCTCCTTCGCAGAACTAACCCATCACTTTTACCGCAGAGGCTGCATTGCAAAAGCCGACGTCTCTACGCCAACACAGCTCGCCGGGTGTCGACACCATTCGTCCAGATGCAATGCAAGCAGCAGCATGCCAACTGGCAGGACATTTAGCTAAGTTCTACCAGCGCATCTTATACCAGAACCAAGTACCCGCCATGTAGGAGCTTGGAATAATAACCCCGATTAAAGAAGTTGGAATCAGAGCTGAACCCTCCAACTACCCCCAGGATCATTTCTTCCTATAATCTCCAAGTTCATGGAATCCATATTTGCCAATGCATCATCATCATCATCATACACGTTAGCTAGAGGTGGGGATCACCTCAGCTACTGTGCCGCAATATAAAGAAATAAAGGAGAAAAAAAGTAACTGGTGCAAGCTGGCTGAGCTACCGGTAACGGATGGGCATCGTTCCGGTAAGCTACCAGCAGGCTGCTGTGCACCCAAAAAAAATTATTATGCAAAATTATATAAGGCTAAGTAATGAGATCGTGGTTGGAGGGGGAGGCTAAGCGGGATGGGGTGGGACAAAGAAACTCACAGCACGAACGCCACTGAGGTCGGATCCTAGCCATATCAGTAAGTGTGTCTAACCAAACGTGTTCATCGTCTTTCGGTCCCCAACCAGGGAGCCGAGACGCTCCAACCAAGGCCAGCTCAGAAGTGAGGGCCTTCATTCCTCTGGACCCAGTCATCGCTTGGCCACCCCTCCTCTTCTTCCATCCACACCCCCGGCGCGCAAACAACACACGTCGCGGAAGTCGGTGGGTTGGCATGCGTAACACGTGGCCAAACCATCGGAGCCTGATACGTGAAATAACGGTGCTGAGCGGTTCAGTTCCTTTTCCTGTGCCGTAAACAAGGCGTCGAACACGCTCGTTGCTCACGCGGTGTTCCCATCAAATGTGAGCTAAATTACGAAGGCACCGGTGGTCGAACGTAACTAGCCTCTTCAGGTCCGCTGCTTTAGGCGGCCAGGTTTCACAACCGTACAATAGGGTCGAACGTACTGCTACATTGTACACTCTACCCTTCAGGGTAAGAGTGATATCGCGCCGGCGCCATAAGTAGCGAAGGTTAGCAGAAACGCCCCGAGCTTTTGCCATACGATTCGTGATTTCATCTTCAATCCCACGGGCGCTGATACAACTTCCTAGGTAGTTGAATTCTTGAACGACTTCTAGCTGATCCCTACTAAGGGTCAGCGTAGGAGGCGGTCCAGACCAATCTTGGAGAAACGCTTTGCACTCCGAGGGTGCGAAGCAAAGCCCGAAGTGACGGACAGCTAGTGCTAATCTGTCCAGTGCCGCTTGGCACGTTTGTGAGCTGTCACAGATCAGGGCAATATCATCAGCATAATCTAAATCAAGAAGTCGTTCTCCTGGGAGCAGATCCACAACTTCTAAGTCGTGTCCTGTAAACCCGATTTCCATGGCTTCGACAACAGCGAAGTTGAAGAGGAAAGGTGACAGCGGGCATCCTTGTCTCACGCCGCTGGATATATTAAAGGACGAGGACAACTTGCCGTAAGCCCTCACTCTGCCCGAGCTACGCGCATCTAATGCTTGGATAATATTTACATATTTCTCAGGTACACCTTTCCTGAGTAGACAGTCCCAAAGTGCATGTCTGCCCACCGAATCGAATGCACCTTTAATATCGAGAAACACGACAACGGTGGGCCGCCAATATATGTGACGGTGCTCCAACAACTGACGCATGGTGGAGATGTGGTCAATGCAGCTACGACCTCGACGAAATCCAGCTTGCTGTTCACGAATTTGGCTTTCACCTGTGCCAGTCAGTCTGTGAAGGACGACAGAGGCAAGCAATTTGGAGGCGATGGAGATCAGACTGATTCGTCTATGGCTGCCGCATTCCGATCGTGAGCCTCCTTTGAAAATTGGGACTATGATGGAGCGGCTCCAATCGGTTGGGTCAGTTTCCTGCTCCCACAGTCTCAGTAGTAACTCTTGTAAATCATCTACAAGAGCAGGTCCCCCGAATTCGAAGATGGCTGGAAGAAGGCCATCAGGTCCAGCGGCCTTATTTAACTTCAACAGTTTGATCTCATGTTCGACTTCTGAGTGAGAGGGTGGATCCAAAGGAACAACCCACGAAGCAGGGCGATCACTGGTCGGCGAGAAATCTAACCATTCCGACCGATTAAATTGCCTTTCAAATGCTCAGCCCAACGTTCCAGGCGTTTTGATAAGTTGTGGATAGGCTGTCCACTCTCGTCACGTATAGTTTTACTAACACCAGGTTTCCTGCTGCCCGGTTTCCCGTATAAGACGGAATAACTCACGATAGTTACCAAGGGCAGGGGCCATTTCCATCTCTGTTGCACGACGAGACCACTAGGATTCGCGGTCTCTCTTCAGGCTAGCACGGGGTTTCGCCCAAAGCTCTTTGCGAGTTTCATTGTGTTCGCTTCCAGCCGGAATATGCCGGCGAGCATCTATAAGTTCCAGAGACTGTGAAGAGATCCAATGTTCATGTTGGCGATTAGACATACCACATGAGGATTTGCCTGCTGCTAGTATGGCCTGTTGCATATGAGACCAGTGAGCTCCAATTGCATCCAGTAAGCGTTTATTTAACTCGGATGACAGCGTAATTTGATAGGCGTTCAGAACAGCTGGATTCACCAGTCTGCCAGTGTCAATGCGCTCACAACATCGTCGCGGGCTTCCGCCAAAGCGCATCCGCAGGTCAGCACATACAAGTGCATGATCGGTTTTAACCCCTGTGCTCCAAATCGAGCGACAATTCTGGATGCAGCCTCTCAAGCGGTAACTGATAGCAATGTGATCGATCTGCGTCCAAGGCTGGTTTGAGGCTGGTGGGCGCCAAGTCACCCTCCGGCGGGTGCGGTGTCGGAAATTAGTGCTCGCAAGAAATAAGCGAGCATTTTCACACAAATCAATTAACCGCTCACCGTTATCACTACGGGAGCCTATAACATGTTGGCCGCCCAGATGCAGCTCATCTGTGGATAATTTTCCAACTTGAGCGTTCTGATCCCCAGCCAACACTACAGTGTCCGAGCTTCTTCTGTGGCTAAGGAGCTCGTTCAGTTGACGATAGAAGTCGTCTTTTACCGAGTCATCGCTAAAGTTTGTGGGTGCATAGGCAGAGATAACGAACAGACACCTGTTAGTCCCACTCGACTTCGAAGTTATGAACGAGCCAGCCAGTCGGACCGCACATCCGGCTACTGATTGGAATCCAATCAACCAGAGCAGCTTCAGCCTGGGGACTCAGGGCAATACCAACACCGGCTTGGCCGGTGCTCGGAGCTGCATCGTCACCAGATAGGCGCAATGAGAAAGTGCTGCTAGTGTCACCTGAAGGGGATCGCAGAGTGAGTACAGAGCTCGAGTCTTGCAGGTGAGTCTCCGATAAGCAGCAGATATCGATTGAGAGGGTCTCCAATGTTCGGGCAAGTGCTGCCTGTTGACCGATCTGAAGCAGTTTGCGAACATTGAGGCACGCCAATCTGAAGGAGGATCGAGGGCCAAAAATGGAAGCCGATGAACTGGAATGGGCCGCTTGCTTGGACATGGGCCGGTTGACAGTGCAGGAATGACGCTCTGCGTTCACCTGTGAGTTGAAAATAAAAGACAAGCGACCATTGTAACAAGGTGGGGACGGGCCGAGAATTGGGGGGTTGAAAACAGGGGGGATAAAAGCAAAGCTGGAACGGGACGATAAGGGTGAAAAAGCGCAAGAAGGGGAATAAGAAGATGGGAAGGCTTGAGCAGTAGCATCCAAACCCTATCCACCCTGCTCGATGCAGCAGATAGGGCACCGTTGATTATCCTCTGCGTTGGCCAGAGCATCAGAAATTTGTTTGGGGAAGGAATCATTGTATTGCGTGGACAGGATACTGTCAGGTTGCCCAGGCCTAGAGAGGAGAACGATTAGGGTTCTCAACCAAAGCCTTTGGTTCAAAAACCTGACCGCAAGGCAACGGGTTTGGCACTGGACTACAAGGAGTCCGTTTTAAGGAATAAGGAGCCACCCTCATTCCAACCCCCTAACCTGGAGGACCAGGAGGCTGAGTTTGTCTGGCCTCTAACCATTGACCAATCTGGTATGAGTGGCTCTGAAGGTGCAAAAGCACCACCCAGTATAGCTCAAGGGATCACTGAGGCACACAAACCATCGCACCACGGTAAGGTCCAGCCTCATTGCGATGGAGTTGCCAGTGCACTGGTGTGCTATCTGGAAAACTGTATCATCAATCCTGAGCAGCATGGTTTCCGTCGACAGCGGTCATGTACAACGCAGTTACTAATTGCACGCAGTAGTGTGACCGAGGCAGCTGACGCTGGAGAAGGTGTTGATGTGATCTACCTGGATTTTTCCAAGGCATTCGATCGTCCATACCATCAGATATTACTATCCAAGCTGCAGCCTTATGGGATCCACGACCCTTTTCTAAACTGGTTTGCTAACTTTCTACTTCAACGGCAGTTAGTGGTCAGAGTTCGGAGCTCTTTTCGAACCCCATACAATATGAGTGTGGTGTGCCGCAAGCTCAATTCTAGGTCTGCGTTTGTTTTTGGTGTTTATTAATAACCTTGCACAAGGAATCGCTTAAAACTTCCTAATGTTTGCTGACGATATCAAGATCTGGCGCAGGATCCTGGAGAACGCCGACCGACATGTGCTTCAGACTGATCTAGATACGGTGTATCAATGGTCGAATCAAAACTCATTGCATTTCAACGTAAGTAAATGCAAGGTGCTTTCCATCCGACATCAGGGCAGCTACTCATACCGGCTCGGAACGAATATACTACAACCCTCAGCTGTGGAACATGACTTGTGTGTCCTGGTTCAAGATGAGTTGGGTTGCTCCAGACAATCCGAAAAGGCCTCGAAGACCGGGAACCAACACGTCTGGCTGTTGCTGCGGGTATTTGGACAAATAAACATCTCCATATTTCGACAAATGCTCAGTGCGTATGTTCGCCCCATGTCGAATACGCAATTCAAACCTGGCATCCATGGCTGAAACACGACTTAAAATGCAATGGCGCAGCCACAACGCCGTGTATCTGAGAACGTAATTTGAATGCGCAATCTTTCCTACTAGGAGAGGCTGCAACGATTGGCGGTATACAGTGGAAGCTATCGCAGACTACGAGGTGACCTGATTATGGCATACTTGATTCTGCGAGACCAACATCATGTGTGCCACCCTTTACTGCAACTCAGCAGCAATGCAAACCTGAAGGGCCAATCATTCAACTCGCAGAACCATGCAGTCGTCTGGATTGCGGCAGAAATTTCTTTTCTATTAGTGTCTGTCACCGGTGGAATGCTCTCCTAGAATCGGTCGTATCTGCGCCGACACTAACAGTATTTAGAAGACGCTTGGACGATGCACTCATCCACTTACACAAGGTCACTTAATACCACGTCTCCATGCTACACCTGGAGTATACCATGGAATTATTTGTTGTTAACTGTGGGTTCTGTGAATCTAAGAGGATCGCAGGCCTACAGCGGAGCAAACGATAAGTCTTTATTTTCCTATTTAAAGTATTAACTATTTTACTATCCTTATTATCATTACTTTTATGTTGTTATCTCCACCAACTATCCTACGGGACTTGTAAATTAACGCTTTCTATCCCGTATATATTCATTGTTTTTTGTTCATTGTTGTACCATAGTTTACTCAATCCATTGTAGGTTTATATATTAGATCGCGCTATTCTCGTAACTTTGCTTATATACGTAAATCTGCTAGTTTTGTAATTTTTTCTAGGACGCTACTCGAAACGCATCTTATGCCTTATGTGGTAACAAAACCAAAAACCCCTTCAAGCAACATTTAAATCAATGCTTTAGCAAAATGAGAAAGCATCGTGTTGGGTGGCAAGTTGTCCGGAGAATCTGTCTTATTAATACGAAGCCAATTCTTCTAATTTTGTCTATGTTGTAATGCATTTAATTTGTACCTCAAACTTGGAGGCGATTTTAATAATGTACAAGTGAAATATCGTGCACTTATTGTTTTAAATAGTTCCATCCTAAGCACTGCCTCCTTGACTATGCGAGCTAAAATAACAAAATAACACCACCTATTCCATTTGGATCGGCACATAGTGTAATCTGTCCTTATTATATTAACCGACCCAGCTTCTGGCTAGATTTTCACTCTTTGGAATATACGCATGATAACGGAAACGAGGCATTTAAATGTGGCCGTACATTTTGTTTCCATCTTTGGAAATATTCACACCCACAGTTTCAATAACTTTGTGCTGCTGGTTTTCTACAGGAACTCTAACACTAATAAATGCCATGTTAACCGATATCTTTGATATTATAAAGTCCATATTTGTTTTTACTCTAGTGTAAGGCTCAGAAATAAAAAGAAGTGGATCAACAAGAATGTGAGCAGTTCTAGTAAATGAATTTTGCAAGATGGAGTATCGCTGTGGGGATGAAAACACTGCGGAGAATGAATACATACATCAAACGTAGATCAACTACCCGATAATTTGCGAGAAATTTAGATAACAAAAAGACCAAGAGCTTTTGCCGTTAATACTCCAAGTCAGGTATAATTATGTTTCAACAGACGTGGTTCCAAGTGCACGTGGAAGACACAGTTGTGACTATCGACGGATTCGTTTGTCGTGTTGAAAGACAAAATATACACCGGAACCGTGATGGACCTGTTATCACTACCGTCGTTCCATGGTGATGAACAACAGCAAAATTTACGTTTCGCTTTTGCTTCGTCACTTATTAACTGCTTACTTTTAGGATAAAACCAGGAGGTTTAAGCGGATAATAATCGATGTTACGGGCAAATATATAAATTTCCCTAACCATCTCACCTCAGCAGGGAAGGAATTTTATGATAATTGCACCTCAAAAATCATCGACCTGAATGATTGTTATCTCTGCAATTTTGTTGGCGATTTCAACATATTGGACATTGCTTTCATACTGATCTCAAGACGCACAATTTTGTAAACTCCCTCACTAGACATTCACCTGTTAACAATAAGTTGTAGTTTGTGTGCAATCAGGCGACGATTGGTAGCTATTGATCATGCAAGTATCAAGTTATGGCTTGTCGTCTGCAACACGGTAATTCCTATGGTGTTCACTCGCTGTAAATTTTGTTGACGTAAATGAAGACAATGTCCGCCTCACAAGAGACATCGATTAAGGAAATGATTGCATAATCATTAGTTATTATATACCTTGGCACTGACGTGTCTATGTACTGGGACCATGTAACGAGCTAACTCAACTTTGTATTGATGTATGCTGTCCAGTATTAACCATTTTATCCTTGTCCATCGGTTTTCATTTTCGTGCTTAAAACACTTGCAAAGACTCACAGAGAGAGGGTTCAAAAATATCAAGGCGTTGCATGGAAATCACTAATCTTGTCTATCGAGTTAGAGTTACCTCGTCTAAACCATTTATATGTCCAGACGATCCTCGAAAGTAATAGTTGGCGGGATGTCTGGAGAATGCTGAAAGAGGTAGTGGAGTCTCTCCTCGAGGGTCAAATCCGGATGTAAACTCTGTAGTTTTAAACCGCAACCTTCGTAGCCTCAGTGATAACTCAAATTTTCTCTCTTCATCCCGCTGATTGGACAGTCCCACAGCCAAGTCATCTGTCACTGACAGAAACATAGTGTTCTATAAAATGCTGCAACTAAATTCCAACAAAACAAGTGGCCCTGACGGATTAACTTCTTGTCTTCAAGATGTGTGCCGATACCATAACTCAGCCTTTTGCTGTCTTGTACACATATTTCATGAAGTTCTGTAAATTTGATAACTGCTGGAGAAACGCTGGCACTGCATCATTGCCAAGGAAAGACTCAGATAAATATCGGCCAACTGCTTGCAACTCAGTAAACTTGAAGGACTTCGAGAATCTTGTCATTGAAATACTGATGACTCCAACTCATTCAGTTGATCCGCCCCAGTCTGCTTACCGTAGTTTGAGGTAACACAAAACGCACTAGCCTATATTGTGCACTCAATGCTTGGCAATGAGATCAAAATAGTGGAAACATGCTTTCTCGGCTATAGCTACGCCTTCGCAATGTAAATCGTGAGATGCATTCGAGAGACCTACAATATGCTTGAGTTCAACCTTCTACCGTCCACATGCTAAGGGATCATTTTACTGGTCTCAGTTTACTCGACTTGGGTACAATTTTCTTACTTAAACCCAATGCCAATGGGGTTTTGCAAGGAAGCATATTGTTACCACATCACATTTCCACTTACGTTGCCACAGTACCTGCCCCTGATAGAGCGACATCGAAGAAATGGGCAGACGACGCAGCCTTAGGCGCATAGCATCATACCACAGCATCATCCATCCAATTAAAACCCATGTGGATGATATTTCATTGTGTTCCGGAGAGTACATTTTGTCGCTATTTCTGTTAAGATGTGATGACCTCATCTTATGCTTCCCAAAGTTCTTAGGTATCAGCAATATCTTTTGGATTACCCTGAACTTCATGTAGATTGAGAGATGATGATGTCAACCTAGTCAGTGAATTATCTAGGTGTCAGGCAGCCGTGAATTATCTTAGGCACTCCAGATGAATGACGATTCTTGCCTTCTACGTTGCTAGATAGCGAAACTCCTCTGTCCCTCAATACAAATACTTTGATTTCTGACCGTTTGTGTCTTACTACACCAGACCAGTTGTTTTTCTGTCCCCACCTCCTAAGTAACATTTCAATGTCCAACTCTTTGACACAATTGACTAGCTGTAGTGGCATTAGAAAGTCGAATTTCGTTAACACCATTGTGACGACTCATTGTTGTTCATGCAAATAGGCTCGCTTCAAAAATACTCGGAGATAAAAGTCAGCATCATCATGGTGCAGGGTCTGACTCTACATCAAATAGCTCAAGCAGACAAAGGCACAGATAAATTTATGCACATACGGAGGCTTGTCCGTTATCCTTACTCCTATATTTGGTGCCTGTTTGTGCCAGCAGATCTCAGTCGTTATGGAACTTACAAGCTAACTTGCAGTGACAATTTTGAAATCATTGTCGCACAATAATTTTTGGTGTAATATATTTACAATATTGAAGGTGTGTGTGTAACAGCTGAAATTGCACCCTTCTAAATGCACAAACAATGGCTGAATACAGATATCATGGATGCTATAGCTATGCCGGTCATTCCGCTCCTATGAAGCGATGGACCCAGCAGTGGAGGCGGAGTGCTGCTGTGTTACCGAGCTGTATGAATCTCGATATCACCGACGATCCAACTATGCAAGTTGTCAATTCCATTTTGTAACGAATACATTTAAAACGTTCTAAGGTCGCTTCATTGCAAGGTTCAAGGTCTAGGTCGCAAAGGAATTGCCGTCTGTTGTTTGCTATGAAGCGAATTCTGGCACGGTCATATAGTCACATCCTTCTCGTGTGGACTTCAAACTTCACGCAATCGGAGCTGCAGCTTCGCTCAGCAAGCAATTCAAAGCAAATTTGCGTTAATTACTTGCCGCTGTACCCTATACAAACACATCAACGCTCGCACGAGTTTCAAAACTCGCGACGATCCATCCGTCTTAAACCTTGTGTTCACCAAACAGGAACTGAAGATGGATACAGTAAGCCTAAATGCACCATTTGGCCGTAGAGATCACGCGACCCTGCTCTTCGGTACATCTGATAAGCTGCATTTATCTTTGAAAACAGCAGCAAAGTTAACATTGTCAATCAGCATTGTAAAACAGCTTGAAGCTCAACAAATTCATTAGTCTTTCCCAGCCCTGTATCTTCACAACGTCACCCGGAAGAAATTAGTCATCCTGTTCATCGGGCTAGTCACGAATTCGCCTGAAACCGCATCATTTCGCCAGAAGCAAACGAAGTCCATCCACAGGATCGGGATATGAAAATGTATGCCTCTAAGCAATTCTGCGTTAAGCTATTATGATGTCTGGCTTAGTGAGCAGGCTTAGGATGCCTATCCGACTAATAGAAATCACTGTGTCCGCTCAGTTCGCCAAGACAAACACAGAAACTAACAGGACAAGCAAATAAATGTACAAGAAAGAATACAAGCTCATGCTAGTGCAGCGCAGAATCCCAGCTCTAAGTGCATTAGCTATTCCGGCGCTCACTACACAATATTCGGCGAATGTGCTTCGGCAACAGTTGTCCCGCGCTTTCAAACTGAATGGTAACCTCACACCGCCCCCAGAATAAGGCCACGGAATATTCATTTCTCCGTACGTGATGAAAAGGCTACTGTCCCTGCATATGCACAGCTATCCTGGTGTGGATAACAAAAGAGTGGTGTTAAAAACAGTCGCTATAAATATCGCTGAACCGTTATCTCCGTTCATTCATCGAAGTCCTGAAGAAATGCGGGCTCCGACCATGTGGAAATATTTTCAAGAGTGCAAATAATCCTAGGCCCTTTAAATACTGTCAAACCGCCCTTCTTCCTGTGTTATAAAAAGTCATGCAAGGTGTAAAGACCATGGCATTCGTGGGATAATTTGAGTACGATAAAGTTATCGTGTCACAGCAGCATGGATTCCGCCGAAATCCATCCTGCGCCACAAACGTATTACTAGTCCAAGCAAACTGAGCAAATTCAGTCAATGCCGCACAGACATTCGACGTAGTATATTTCGACTTCTACTGACCATTCTCCTTCACAACTTCGTGCTTGATTTGAGAAGCAATTTCTACGATAAGTGGCAGCTCAAATCCTAAGTCCACAGATCCATATCCGAACAGATAGAAGCCGAGTGTGGTGAGGCTGACCGATCAGCATTACAACCACCTTTGTTCTTATTTTTTATCAACGGTCTTGCTAATGAGATCCAGCTAAACCACTCTCCTTGGCAATGAAATTAAAGATAATGCGAATGAATTGTTAATGCATTAATACTGTGTAAAATTATCCCGATTGATGCTGTCTTCAGAGACACATAATTCAGCTATATATTAGGAGTTCCCTAAGCGTCTTGATGGAGTAAATTTGGGCAAATTTGAATCTTCATGGTTTAGCAGTCATCACTGATTGCATCCAGGTTAATATTGTACACAAAATACAGAAGCAAACTAACGCTGCCCGACATTACGTTTTATCACAACTTGCTACAAAAGAGCATGCGTATTAATTCTCAGTTCACTCCCAGCCCAATTCAGCCGGTGAGTTATAGTCGACACACTCCCCGACTGCAAGTACGTCGGTGATGTGAAAAGTATTCGAGAAACTATTTGTACCACGGATGTTCACGCGCCACCGGCAGACGGCTTATGCCAATTAGCCTAGGTACCCAAATACACTACACTGGATGCCGTGTAGTATCTTTTACTTTTGATCTCATCTCTACTGCATACGAATGTATAGCCGTGCGGATTCCGTCTCCGGATCATACGAAAGCTTTCCGGGGCGTTAACGGTTCAATCCTGCTCAACAAGTTGTTCACTATCATGGTTCGTACAAACGTCTGAAGTGTGATTAACGACCATTTGACCAACCGTCGGCGATTCAATCAGCTTAATTGAATGCTGTACACTACACTGTGCTCCGATCGTGGCCTTCTACGTAGAGTAATACTCTCTCCCACACTAATTATTACATATAGAAACAATTCCCATACCCGCCAACTATATTTAATGCAGTCATGTAGGTGATGTCTTTATGCGATTTATGGCTCCTATATTTGAGAAATCTACCCTTCAGAACGATCTGGGTCGTCATGCCGGTCTCTCACTCGGAACCTTGCGGCATTTCGTTATACTATATTAACGTTGTTTCGGTCTGCCATCCTACAACTGTCTTCAATGCCAACGTATTGCTGGCAATGAAATATCAACTGTCAAATATCCGAGTTCTTTGTATTCCGAAACCTACATTGATCTACTCATGTCTCTGACCCGTTTAGCAAGGTTAGATGTATATCGCTTTATGCCTAGAAAAGTTAAATTCTTTTGCGTGCTTCGTCATTTAAATTTTAAATTTGCAACAGCCTACATACAACGTCGCTGACTTTACTGTAACCCACTAATTCATAAAACATTATTCATAATGCACTACACATGTTTTGCACGGTTGTTAAAATGTATTGTCAAATGCAGCGGACTGTCTATCATGGCTCTTGATGATGTTATTGCCAAACAACATGTAGACGCTTGTGCCAGGTTTTCCCTAAAATTACCAAACGACCATATGCATCTACTATATGGTACTCGATTGAAGGAGTAATCATTTTTTCCAAGAGTTCTACACTTGGAATCGTAAGCTCGTAATGCCTCTCCCCAAAGTTCCATTCTGCTGTTCCTGTCTAACTGCTTATTGACTCAACAAGTATTACAGACGTGATGTACAAATGTTTGCTTGAGTGATACGTTCATACATTTCGCCATAAAAACTGTTTTTGCTCTATCTACTAATTTCATAAATTTCTCTTTTCGAAATAATGATCTAAATTACGCAAACATTCCTACTCGGGTACATAAAATCTAGTTGATTTGAAAACCGAACCTGACTCTCAATAAATTATAATGAGGAAATAAAAATGGTTTTAAGCTGGTAACAACACATATACACTACAAACCCCGTTGATTAGTCCAGTGGAAAATCCTATAATCGTTACAACGAAACATTTTCAAAAATTTTCTTAGCTTGTAAAATACCGTAATCCAGCTATCTGCTTTGCTTCCACAGTAACAATAGCTGGTGGCCGGTACAGTTAAAATTATTGTTCCTTCTATGCAACGTAACAATAACTCTAAGTCGCGAAATGTATGCGACATAACGCGGTGTCCAAGCGGCATTTAACTACCTTTATTGTCGGTTCGAAACGAACTGTCTAGGAGAGTACATTTAGAGAAGGTTTACATAAACGGGAACGCCATTCCGCGGTTTTGAAGACGTATATACTGTTTCATCAATTCAGTGTGTTCACTCAGTTTGGGGTAACCGCATATATTCTGGAAAGAGCTTTACACACGAGTTGGACTGTGCAGTATCTGGTGGGTCATCCTTATGTCGCCCCGTGTTCGACCATAGCAGCAGCTGAATATGCTGAGAATTTCCTATGTGTGTTTACAAGTTCATGTAACGTGCTCGAAATGTCCGGCATCATAACTGTTAGAGAGCAATGCTATCGCTCCCTATTTACACGGCCCGGCATGAATTACGTAAGCAAGAAGAAGGAGACCATGAACACGGAGCATCCAAAGTAACATGAAGATGTCTAGGTGTGTGAGCGCCTTTCCTAACAATCCAAAGCGTAGATTTCCCGCTTGCGATGCTTTTTCCGACTGCTTGGATCAATTCGGATCATAGTGAGCCAGTAAACCCAACTCACGCTCAAGCGAAGAGTGCTGCAAAGAAGTAGGCCGTTTGTTGTCCTATAGAGACTGTCTTGCATCTGCTCTTGTTTGATGTCGGTATCATCCGGTTTTCCGACATAAGTAACTTTACTAGTTCACACTGAGACAGTTTTAATTCAACTATGTCAATTACCAAACAAAGTGATGTTTCTCTTCTACGATATTAGACATTATAGCATTTTGTTGAGGTGAGCTTTATAACAGTCATTGAACATGGTGTGTATTCCTTACCAGGTGACCCTAGAGTGCTTTGAAATTTGAGAAGCACACTATATTTTCCGGCTGTCATGAAAATTGTATTGCTTTTGAACCGCAAATAGTACTGAATCGTATAGCTTCACTTAAGCATGTGAATTTTACTTTCAATCGTAGCTTGTGTCCAAGGACAATATTTTCTCTACCGGATCTAGAACAGTAAAATCTTCAATAAGGAAGTTACTAGCAGTGCAGTTAATAATCTCAACCCTGCTTGTCTAGCAACATCTCTGGCTGGGGCGTAGGTAACACACAGAATTTAAATCTGGACTTCCTATTCGGATATGGTGTATAAACTGTATGTGATACGAGGTTGTCTATGGAGTTGGTTAGTGAAAACCACAAGTCAGCTCCTTTGCCGATGCAGCCTTTTCAATGTGAAATATCCATTTGTGTAACTACATTAAACTTTGGCATATCGTGGATACCTTGACCTTAAACACTTAAAGATTGCAAATATTTCGCACACTGAGGAGTTAACTTCCATCCATTATTAATTGTTACGACTAAAAGCGTTGCAGATGCTCGTCAATAATTCAGCAACAATAGCTTCGAATAGCAAATTGTCAGCTGTTTTGTCGTAGAGAATTTACTGAAAAACTTCGTAAATATCAAATACGTTAGTCCCAACAAAGCTGTAAAAGTGTCGTACTTGCTTTTTTACATTGACAGCTATTTTCTTATGAAGAAAATCTACTACTCCTAACGTAAGTGAAAATATCCGTGAACATTGGTGATAAAATTGTACGGCGCATTTCCATACGGAAATTGGCAAAATTCCCAGGCCATATACCATCTAGTACATCTACCAAATTTGATAGTTAAAGAATGCACAAGGTCATTTAATAACCGCATTATCTCCAATTAATACGTCTTTCGTTTCAAAGTAAATATGTTGTATTAGTCATTGCTCTGCAGTCAATAAGACAGTCACATTCACAATCGCTTGTTAGCGCCTGCTATATAACCATTTGATCAGCCTATATGGTGTTTATTTCCAGTACAGCAGCAGTTTGTGCAATTTATGCATTCCTGATTGCTTTGGTAGCATACGTCGTGGAAGTAACCACAGTGTCAAAACCCTACAGTCAGCAGTGAAGCTGTGGCTTTACAGTGATGTTAATACACTCATTGATGCACCACATACACACACAAATGGCTGAATTTGTATGTAATTGATTATTGTCACAACATTAACAAATTCTATTGAACTTTGCCCACATGAACGTACGCAGCGAGTCGGTCATCAACGAAGCTGTTAGCTTCGATTCGCAAAGATCAACACTAAAGTAAGGGGCTGTCTGCCTGTACAGGCACAAATATCATCTACGCTTTTATGGTTGCTAGTCGCGAACTCGAAAGGGTCTCCATCTTTGAATTGGATTACCACGATGGCAAATACGTGCCCGAGTTTTCGCACATGTCCCAGTTAGAAATTGTAGTTTGCTAGTAAAATCTTACTTTGATGCCATGTGGACTGAAACGGCAACTGCTATTGGTATCTCTTTAGTCGTTACGCAACTAGTATCCTCCAACACTGAAGGAGTTCAAATGAGATTTCATATGCCCATCAAAACAATGGATTTTATCCTTGAGTCAAGTTAGTAAGGGAACATTTTATAGAAATTCCATGAATCTAGCAGCGTTTGAGTGCAAAATTTCACGGATATTAATTAAAGACAGTAGTCTCATAAATTAAATGAACATAAGGTGCTGCGAAGCATTTCCTTTGTTTTTCTCGTTGTGCCACATTAGGCAATCTACCATTGGTTGATAGCCCAGATATCCCAGGTAACTTCATCGCAGTCGCCACAAGCACTGCCTTTTCAGGTGTTAGCATGGCTATCAGTCAAGCGTCCAGTAAGTCGACACCGACTGAACCGTCGTTCACGGAACAAAATATATAGCAGATAATTTATGTTTTTAAGCTTTCTATTTAATACAAAGCCATGATAGGATATGCCTAGGTGCACAAAATTGGATGCAATGAAAAAGTAGCAAACTTCTGGGTAATCATTTCACAAAGTGTCTTGTGACTAGTCGCATAGTAAGCCTGCTCCCATCTGTCACATAGTTTCACGTCTTTCACTTCGCCTAGCATAGTCAGCACACATTCATTCTAATCGTAACAACGCAACGCGTTAATTGAACATAGGTTTACGGAAGTATTTCCTAATGGAAGTAATTTGTGCTATCCAAGTTGATTTAACAGGTTTCGTGCTTCCATCTCGATGCGCCACACCGTTGTTTTAAACAGTTTTAACTGCTGTGACACTGAGAGCCATCAAGTATTCTCTCCGCTATCCGCTGATTCTAGAATTACATTCATAGGATCATTCCTATGGAAGCAACGACTCAATCTGGCTATTATTCACCCAAAGGAGCCAATTCCAGCGTCGTTGGCTTACAGGAAGCAGTGTAGATCAAGAAGCTAGACATACTCCTTGTACACGTATCCTTTTGGTGAGAAAATTACCCAAAGTAAACCATGTTGAGCGTGCGACTGGAAAAACACGCAATCGTCACTTGCCCTCTTTCTCACTTGACCAGACAGGACAGCCTTCCTTTGCAACGATGGCCCGCAATGGAACTGAGTCCGTTTAACAGGAAAGATGGTGAGCATAGTTGTGCACGAATAGTCAAAATAGAGACTATCTGTGTATTTTACGACCTTCTGTTTTACCTCCTGTGCTGGTGTAAGTGAGCTAAATGTAAGAGAAAATCAACCTGATTTATACGTCTTAGTTTTGCCAAAATTGCAGAGCAATCCCAATGCTCAGTTGTATAATATCGCGCGTGAACATTTTCAAAAGCTGACAGAAACAGCCCAGCAGATGGCGAGTTACAGAGCTTTAACATTAGCAACTAACGATAATGATCTTATCCTAAAGGAAGCTTCTCAGGGTTCTGTCCCTTAGTCGAAGACTGAAGTCAGTCTTACTAACCGCCTAACAGCATCTGCGCCACTTACTCCAAAAATTACTAAATATTTAAGTAGGAACCCAACTGCGGCTAGTATTTCACCCCAGATGCCATATCTCAAGGGTTGGTCAGAGAACAGGCCGTCCAGAGCCCATTAAACTAATCATCGATTGCCTCGATAAAAGCACTTAAAGTGACAGCCGTACGTCCACTTTCTGGACCAATCATGAGTGATGCAACGCCCTTTACACAGCATTCTTTAGTGCCAGCTAAGCAATCCAAGTTCCCAGCCGCGACACTCAAACTGACATTCACTAAACAGAACAGCAGTGCATTCCTGAGTACAGAGCTTGCACAAAGGACGTTCACCACACTGGTAATGCACTCTTCTGAGCAAAAACCCTTCCATCGTCAAAGGAGCTGCGTTATTTCTGAGGAGCAGAACGCGCAAATGCATGTCCATGAGGTACTTAGCATGGAGAACACAGAAGGAGTTCCGGTAACCAGAAATCCGGATTGCCTATATTGCACAGCTCAATTCTGTGTTAGTCTGATCCGCGACGACAATGTGACATATCAGCAGTAGTTAATGAAGAGATGCTGCACTAATCTATAACTGCTATACAAGCATGTTAATGGCCGTCGTAAGGTGCAACGCGGAATTTCAGCACTGATCAAAAACGAAGGGTGCAAGCGATCAGCAACGGAAGCAAACGATCTATTACAGTTCCATTATTCACCAACGACGAAGAGAGTAACGGGTCCAACGGTGGTCTCTTTCTCTAGTTTCTCACCGTCAACTTTATCCAACATGACATTTACTCTATAAAAGCTGTCAAGGAAACTGCTATCTCTGCATATCCACAGCTCTCTTGGTGTCGATAACATTCAACTGAAGGCTTTATAGGCAGCAGCTAGGAATCCGGTGGAACCTGCGCCTATGTTCTATAGGGCTTTATGGAGAAGCAGTATATCCGAACACTATGGAAGAGGACTGACATCACTCCCTTTCATACGGTAGGTAGTTGAAACCGACACAACTACTTACCATTCGATAACGCTACTCCCGGTACTTTCCAAAGTGATGGAGTCTATCATTGCTGATGCACTTACGCATAACTAGCAACTCAAAACGTCAGAGCAACATGGCTCCCAAAAAACGCTCAAGCATTACAAATCTGTTGATTGCGCGCAGTAACTGGACTGAAGCAATTGATGGTGGAGCAGGAGTCCATGTCATTTACTTACGCTTCTCAAAAGCGTTCGATCGCTTAGACCACCAAATTCTCCTTCATCACCTTGAGCTCTACGGCACTTGTGGCCCAATGTTGCGTTAGATAGACAATTTCCTGCAAGAACCTTGTTTGGATTTGAGAGTAACAGAATCCCTGGCCTACGCAATTGTGATAGAGTGCGGCGTACCACAAGACTTGGTGATTTGGCCCCGGCTATTTTTATGTTTCAATGGTTATCAGCCGAGGAAAATTACTTCAAATTTTCTATTCTCCGTCGATGATTTCTAGTAAAGGCGAGGGATCAGATAACCGATGGGCCATTAGAAGCTCCAGCGTGGCCTCATCAGGATTTTAAACTGACCATTTATGAATACACTAGTGTGTTAATGGTGAAAATATGTTACGCTGTTCCATTTTACCATAGGCATGACTACGTATATAGACTGAGGTCAAATGTATTACAAACAAATTCCCCAGAACGCGACCTTCGTGTTCGCAATCAAAATAACCTTAGCTGTTCAAGACAGCCAAGGGCAGATGCCAAAAGAACAAACCGGAACGTCGGCTTGCTGCGAAGAGCATCCATTATATGCGAGTTATCCACCTTGCCCTTGATGCACAATTCGTACATGCGCACTAACGTTCAGTACGCTATCCAAGCTTGGCAAGCTTGCTTGAATTGTGACTTAGAATTGTCTGAGAAACCACAACGAATGGCCACAAATAACGTCAAGGGCCTACGAAATCTCTCCTACCAACAAAGTCTGAATTCCCTGGGAGTTTTCAGTGGCAGCTAGAGGAGACTGCGCGACGAGCTAATATTAGTCTACCAAATATTGGGTGACCCTAATCACAAATACCGTCACAAGCTGAAACTTTCCATAACACCAATCTCAGAGGTAACAGTCTAAAATTAAGTACACAGTATAGCCGCCTGAAATGCAGGTGGAAATATTTTCCTCTTTGGGTTTAGCAACCCTGGAACTCTCTCATAAACTTTATTGTCACCACCCACATGTAGGGTCATTTCAAAGGACGATTAGGTCTTGCGCCTGGCCTCACTCACATCGTTGCCTATAATTTGCTATTTTGGAATAGAATAATTATCCCTTCAAGCCGGATTAAGATTTAACATTGACCTGAGGAGGCTGTACCGATATTAGTATGTCCGTTTTTGTTTTCCTCATGGAGTACATAAAGTAAAACTGTCCCCATATTGCCTCATCGTTCAAATTCAATTCCAAGATACACTAACATTATCCAGCAGCAAATATGCTAGCTAAACCCTTAAACAGATAAAGCACATATCATTTGATATTGTAATTGTATTAGCACCATCCTGCGGCACTTGTCAAGCAACCGTAATTTTACCGTGCAAAAAGTATTGTTCATTGTTCAAATACCCTGCTAATGCAAAGGTGCGTGGCATTCACGCCACTCCAAAGAATCGATATCCACAAATGAATTTTAAGTAAGCCCTAAGGTATTCAATTATATTTAATAAACTTGTTGGCAATTCTGCGAATTGTGTAGGATTTGAATGGATAGTTTTCAGTGATCTAAACAGTGTATAATTAATTATAACGATCTTTGCTGCCTATTACCAGAATATACAATGTGGATTAGGTACAACTTACCCGTGGAATAATTTCCTGCGAATCGCCAAGGCTCATCGTTGTGTTGAACAGTCAGCAATGCTGTGATACTGTTTCCAGGAGAAATGTGTGGCTTATTCTCCGGGTGCCGTTGGTATCCGATCCATCTGGACATACAATCGGGGCCGCCGAATACAAAGATCGCCATGTTATTAGAAAAATACTGGAAGAAAAACCAATGAATGACAGCTTCAAGTTGCTTAAGAATCACACCACTTATTCAATGTTATATACGTGCGTTGATCTTTTACAAAGTAGGCGTTCGCGCACCTCACCACCGACCGCAACAAATAAACCATCTTTCCAGCTACTCTGAACAAATATCAAAGAGCTCATTGTGCGTACTAGGATGGAAGTGTCATATATTTTCGTCATGGACAAACCAGCCAACTAAACTTACTTCAATCAATGGGAAGCTCAGAGCAGCTTGATTATTGGAAGGAACACTAATCTGATAATTGCAGAACTTGTCACCAAAATCCTTGTCCGGGTACATTGGGTTGTGAATTGTTCCCCCCTTTTCGCCTTTGTGGACTTCGTGGCATGTTAGATCCACGTTTCTATCTACAACGCAAAAGCAATAATTAAATACTGATCCCTCGAGTTTTTTCGTATGAACAATTGACCCTCTTTTTTCGGAAGAATTTAAACAGTTTAACTTAATAACAATAATATTAGCCTTATTATTATTATTAATACTACTACTAATAATAATAATATGGTATCAGTCGTACGCCGTAACTGCTCTTCGTTCTCGCCCGACCACCACCAGTCGCGCGCGAGCTGAGTATACGGGGAGGACGCCCACAGCTACGCGGATTCGAAACGGGGACCTTATGTTTGCTACCTAGGTGCCCAGATATATCGGCCACCGACCACCGGCTTATTGTTCGGCTTTGAGGTAGCTATCTTGAAGATAGTTAATAAGGTGCAATCTTAGCAATAGCATTGGCCGAGCATTCTATACTGTGAACCCTTGGTCTAATTCAAAGCGCATGCTTCAATTGAAGTACACGGTGATGATTGCAAAACCCAACCATGAACTAAAAACATATGTTTATGTTGCTGGACTGAGTGTTCGCTGAGCTCGTCAGATTGACTGCAAACGTTTCGTCACCACTCGAGGTGACATCGTCAGTGCGCATGTAATTAGCAGAGTGGCGCGTACGAAGTGTCCATGTCGCAGCTGTTTAAGTGTTGCTTCTGAGATGTTAAGACATAGTAACCACCTTCCATTTTAACATCATGTCAAAGGCTAAGAACCGATGGAATAATGAAGATATCAAAACTTCTTCCGGATTTAAGCGTTCGCGCTGCGCTTCGATTTCTTAGGGAAGAAGTTTCGGGGGACATCCCAGACGCACTCGGCTCCCGAGCATGCTGTCTCTACGCGATGAGGGAAATTAATTCAAACCCGCTCTAAGAGTGAAGTGTTCTCGGGTTCGCAACCTTTAATTTCCAACCTGTCGTTTTAATAGGTAAGTAGAGGTTAGCCTAGTAACACAAAGCCACATGAATCAGCAGATAACTGAGGTAACCTATTCGCAAGCTACGAATATAATATTCACGGTTATGGTTTAAGTAAGAGCAACTTATGTGGATACAAATTTTGGAATATTCTTCATATTGTACAGACACATGCTTGTTCGATGTGAGCAGTTCACAGTTCCCGTTTATTTATGTCTCATGGAGTCTTATGGCCAACCTGCGCAATATGAAACTGTGCGCTGTGTAATGTATACAGTACACCAGTGAGCATTATGCGTACAAAGCCAAACAGACCTATAAAACGCAGACTAAGTACGAATTGCTTCATATAACTTGTGAATGCGATAGGCACTTGTGGATATTACGGAAAGGCGAGTTCTCTTGTATCTTCTAGTTTTACCAAATGGGAAAGCAAAACCGTTGCAGTACACTAGGGGTAAGCAGAGTTACGGAACTGCATTTGTTATTGTCAAGTGTTTGATATTACCAATCAAAGTTTTGACTACGTAAACACTGAGAAAATTTGTGGTCACAAGTATTGAAATGTATAGACGGCTAATTCGCGTGACAAGCTGTGACGGAATTGGAAGGAAATCATGTATAAGAAACATAAATGAACACAATTTGGTCAAATATAGTCCACTGTGTAATAAATGTAAACGTGTTCATAGTTATCTCTTCCCCCTAACTCATTTAAATTTATCTCAGGAACATTTGTGACAGGGTTACCCGACTTTTCAGGTAAGAAAAAGTGACATGTACAGTGCGCGCAACACGCTAGTTCCCTTTGTACTTATTGTTTGCCCCATATTCCCTTACAGGTTTGACCAGTTCTACGATAAAAGTGCGAGGCTGTCAACCTAGCAGGCAAGCATGTTTAATCCAGATCATCAGAGAATTTACTGCCCGATTACATACCAAAATTGATAGCCTTAATCTGATGTACATTTTGATTGAAATTATAAATTGCCGTCTTTAAATTTGCTCAAGTTAAAACTTCAAGATAGACACCTAGAGATTGCTAAACACAGCCTGGGTGCCTCACTTGAATGTTCCTCCGACTTACAGAGCATTAGGTTGGCCATCATAAACACTGCAAGCATTGCGCGTAAGTACTCCATGTTTCTCTCTCTTCACCAAGAGAAGGAAGCAAAGCAGTCGCTTACTTTATTTCTTCCACATCTCGACCTTGACAATGAATGACTACACAAACGCCGTTAATGATATGTACAGATTGTAACACAGTGACATCTACCTTCCAACGCTATAGGGTGCTCACTAAACAGCCAATGTCAATGGAGAGCTCGTATGTCTAGCTAACTAACGGCATGTCTGGACAATCATGGGCCTATATCGCAAGGGAACCATAAAGAAACAGCATATCAATGGAAAAATTCAAATGTAGACAAGACCCTAGGAACGTGAAGTTAGCCAATACATTTACAAAGTTTCCAGCTTATTAAACTGTGTATTTTTGTGTTCGGCGTGTTAATTACGTTAGCACATAGATTAACCGCCTACATAAATTTCGTGGAGGCGTGGTGGTGAGCACAGCGATAATTTGCGTTTTCTCGGCAACGAATAAACGAGTTGTGTCATGTGGTGCATATGGGACAGGGCATATTCAGGTTCCTTTTATTAGCAATGTTTAACATGGACATGAAATTGACACAAGCCAGATTTGCGTCCCACAACTGAGTAATTTGAGTCAGTGAAAGTTGCGACAACATTCCAAATCATAATTTTGCTGCCAGAGTTAACTGACGACTCTATGGTTTTTATGACCAAGAGTCGGGAGGTGGGGGAAAATGTGACTGTGGTTTTCCATAGCTGATAGGGCGGGATGAGGGCACCGTTAAGTGGCGATAACTTCCACTGTACACTCATATTGCTTTCAGCCGCCTTTGCTATGGAAAGTGGAAACTGTAGTTACTGTTTCAGTTATTTTTCGCTGCGAAGTCTCCAGTGCAACCATATAGAGTTTTAGCTAGGGCAGCCAGACCTGAATTGCTTACTGAACTTGAGGACTCATTTACACATTGAGCATCGTAAGAAGATGTGGGAAAGTGGACTGTATGAACGAATTCCGTAACAAGGGAACATGCTGGCTCATGGTTTTTGACGCCTTAGCGTGTTAAGTCGAACAGATGAGGTCATTTTGAATTATCGCATAGTGGTTTCACTTCTGGGAGACGGTGTTCACGATGTATTCTCCCAGCCCGTATGTGTCATTTGACTAATGGCGTTTGTACTATTCCGTTTTAGGCGGTCGCACATTTGATTTTGACCACTTATGTGCACTGTGCAGGTCTCGTTGTAATGCGTTGTGATGTTCCCGATGACCGATCATACTGTAGCGACAAGACAACGCGGCAATGATGCACGATCTTTATTGGTGTGAACACACACACTACCTAAGCACTCACACGGGCACACATTAATGGGTCAGGTTTCTTTCCCACGTCGCACCATCCCTCCTGGCCTCCGCTCGTGACACTTCTATGCTACTTCTGGGGAACGGGAACGCATCTTCTATGTCCGTTTCGCCCGTGTATCTTCGCTTCCACACCTCGGATTCTGACAAGCCCGAAGTCGTTCGATAGCGTGCGCTTTGCTTGACCGTGGGGTTGTCTCTTGAAGATGCGATACCGGTAGTTTTGTCCGATTTATTGCGTCTTCAACAAATTCCCCACCTGCTTTGCCTGCATCTGATCTGAGGTGCAAACTAGCGACCGCAAATGAAAGGGCATAAATTTTCTGACAGCATTACTACTTGGTGGTTGACAGCCCTGGTTGATTGGTTTTCGCAGTGCTCACATATTTGTCTTCCGCTGGAGGCCATAAACTTCCACTTGGCTCAAAGTTTGGAAACGTTTGCAAGTGTGTCTCTAATGAAGTAGAAAAGCTTGCGATATGGGGGTATAATATGATCCTCACGTTTTGGATCCAATTAATGGTGTGCGCTAATTTGCGCAAATTTAGCTGGCTTGAATGAGTGTTTACATACATTTTTGCAATGAGAATTATGGGAGTACATCTAAGTGATGTAAAACAGCAGAAAGAAAGCAACTGCTTAATACATACACACGTAATGGTAAGCGGCTTTAAATTTAGGTTTCAGTAAACACTGATGTAATCCAGGTAGTGATACGTATCATTTAGCGTGGTGAGGATTTTGATGTTGTGTTAAAACAAAAAGCAGTATGCAAGTTGATATGTTTTTGGCCCCATTAGGCGCTAATAATGCATATGCCATAATCCACTGTGAAAGCTAAGCACAATTTGTCTGCTGAATAGTGTGCCATTTTTAATTATCTAGCATTAGTTACTTGAATCATAGGAATAAAATGGTATACGAATCATGCTACACCTAACGGCACATAAGTGAGCAATTCGACCGTCTATCGAGTAAGTTATGTGAACCAGTTAATTCTCGCATCGCTTCCTACAATTAAGCGGCGTTGGTAGGCTATGCTAATTAAAGAATAGAAAGCATATTAACAAAACATTATGCATGTTTTCACAAAACAAAAAGTAATATGCATACTCTTCGGCGCTACAATACAATCGCATGCAGCTAACGCAAGTGATGACTAAGCTATTGACTACGAGGATATTTTTTGCCACAAAAGTTCCGCCTTAAGACGTTCCTCCGTATAGATGGGGCTTTCCCCTAAAACAAAGTTTTAGACTAATTTAACCAAGTGTATACAAAGCAAAATAGGACCGACCTGCTTTCGGTTAATTTGCTGTACGGCCGCTTCACTCTCTCCAAACACTAACTAGTCCGTGCGCTCTTGCTATCCATTTCGACGAGCGTAACTCAATGCTTTCCAACTCTTGGATCTAACTTGCGTGGAGCTTACTGTTACACCCGTTCTCAGATTTGGCATCTTCTTCCTTGTCCTTTGCTTGTGAAATTACATCACTCCCGAGTTTTTCGAGAATAATTTTTGTCTCATTCGGTAGAAGAAGCTGAGAATTCTCAAACGACTCTGCAACCATCCATACAGGCGTCACGGGACATTTTGCTTGGTTCGCCTACCAAACGTTGCGTCCGCGACACTCAGGGAAGCTTGCCAACGCCCTGGGCGCATCGTGTAACGCAACCCGATGAATACACGGCGCGCCTTCGTGTGCGTGTCGCCTAATCCGGTAATCTGCGCGTGCCCGCGAGAATGTGAGAGGCATTGTGACAGCCATCTGCCTCGGCGGGCTGAACTAGACGCCGGATCGCAAGTTCACATGTCAACAAGGGCGTTACTAACCGATCCGGTGTGCATAGCTGCGCCTGAGGAAGGTACAAAAAATGATCAAAATGGGGGTTTCTTGTGGAAAGTACCAAATCTGTTTTCGTGCGAAAGGCCGGAAATTCAAGCCAAGAGCATGCAGGTTGATCCGCAACAGGCCAGGATCATTCTTGAACTGTGCGATGTGTGATACTGTTTCATTATTTGAAAACCGTAATTGCACGGTTCCAGAATTATGATAGACTTGCAGACGTACTTGAGGGAACTGGACACAAAAATCTCCTCCATAGGAAAAAGTATAACAAAATGTCTGACACAGCCCCCTCCACCTAACTCCGGTGCAAGCACAGGCCACAACGCCAAATGTTACACTAATAAAGTCGCGCCTGCAAACACTGTCAATAATTCAAATCGCCAAGCATTCCCGAACACTTACACCCCGCCAATTTAGAACAATTTCCCGCAAACCGAATTGCTTTGACCAGACTCTGCTGAAACCCAGAAAGCATGCAAATACCAGAGGTAGCTGGGCCGTTGTTTCATCAAACTGAACTATAAAATAAGTCCGCAGTGATGCCGTTACCACATCTATAAGTAATGTAAAAGGCAACGCTGCAGGGCGCAAGGACAAACAACTCGGCCTCCAAATTAGGGTTCATTGTAGTCGAGCGGACACTCAGAAAAAATTGGATACGCTAGTTATAATATGTACTGACGTTCCGCAGTCACCCTTAAATTGTTGAAAGGGAATGCAGGTGGATGACCTGTACCAACGGTATATTATTAGCAACAGATGTAATAGAGGGATGCCACTATTATAGATATAGTAACGCTTGAAAAGATTGTCACCGGCACGGTTGGAGCACGCCTACTCTAACGGCCTGGAACGCTGACCAATCGAACGGATTTGCGCTGACCTGATGGCGTAGCTTAGCACCGGGTACGCGCTGGTGAGACGGAAATTGAGCCAGCGTAATAACCATCCGAGCCCCACGTATTCGGGTAGACGCTAAACACTCAGAAAGAACGCACACGAGAGGGGTTACGATATACGTGTGCCGATGACTTAGAAGCGAACGCTGCCTGGCTAACGACGCACACAAAATCAAGTGACCCGACAGAATCCCAACTGAGGCGAAGAGGAGAAAAGGCAAGTGCTCCTCTGAAGACTCTTTCACGACCAACAAAGGACGAATCACAGCCAATGCTATGGGTTATTAAGTTAAGGAAAACAGTTACCACGACGAGGTGGTAGTTTGCGAATGACCATTGTCAAAAGGTGCGCAGTTGGGCCGCGTCTCGGCGTAGCTGAACTCTGCTACATTGTGGGGAGGAATTGGATCTCGCTTTCCACAGCTATTCTGCCCAGGTTTCTGGCGCGTTTTTGTGGGGATATTTGACGGGTACGCAACAGGTTGATTGCAACTGGAAGAATGCCAATACCAGTGGTAACTGGGTTGTTGTTTCTTCAAGGTGAAATATAAAACATTTCCCTCACGCTATTCCCACACCCATAACTGATGTGATATGCAACGTTGCAGGACACAAGGACAAACCACTCGGTCTCCTAACTACGTTCCATTGTATTCTAAATGACATTCAGGAACAATTGGTCGCGCTAGCTTTTATATGTACCATCGTTCCGGAGTCCACATTGAATTGTTGAAAGTAAATGCAGGTGGATGACATGTACCAACGGTACACTATATGTAACCTCCTCGGCAATTTTGACTGAGTTCTCCAAATTGATTAGCTTCACCAGCCACTCGAATTCCAAAGATTATGACAAAGCGAGGCTTTTTCGGGTTGCGCTAAACTCTCTTGATGAAATGGATGCAGCGTTGCTTTTCACTGCACCTCTCCTTAACCATTTCACATGGGACCGCATCTTTACAGTCATTCCTTAAGGATAGCTCAAGCAAACAATGCGCAGTGCAGCAGTTTTATGGCTAAACACCGCATCCAAACCCGCTTTTTTCAGGGCTTCCCCCAGTCTCATGAGAACGATGAATGCAAATCAAACCATCAGGAGCATTGCGCTATTTTCGTGAGACCCTGCACTTGATTGATGTTGTAGCTACTTCAGTATCGAGGATGCTACTTTCCGAGTGCTACAAAGGGTGAAACCAAAAGATAGTTATGGTTGTGCTACAAACCTGACAGATACAACTTGCGCTGCTGGAACGTCAGCATTCATTTGGAGCAGACTGCTAACCCAGCTCCAGTTCAAAGTGGCGAGCGCAACAGTCGCCGGAACTAAAGCATCATCACAGCAAGCAAACAATTTTGTGACCTTATCCGAATTTATCACCGGAAGCAGGTCTGATGGTTGTTAGTATCATCCTGTGCAATCTTGCAGCCACTTCCCATCTATTGTGTAAACTGAGTTGAATGAGTGGCCAATCACAATGTCATTGAAATTCACTCCAAGCTACTTGCCGTTAAAACCACAAAAAGCGGCAATGTTCAAACAAAAGCGGTCGGCACAACCTCACTTGCTAGCCACATTGTTCCGGATCGCTTCTGAGAGTCGAAACAATCTCCTGCATTTATACGAATGTTTAAGGCCTCCTCAGCAAAATCGCCGAGTTGTGTTTGTGCCAAGTAACAAACACTTGAAACCTCATCTCCAGAACCAAACCTTGGTTGCAATCAGAGGCTAAGGATGCCGAGATTGCAATTCAGGGTGTCCTTTTTCCGACATTATCGTCCCAGCCTTGGAGATGGTGCTATCATTTACTATCGTAAGGACCTACAATTGTCTCGAATGTCACTTGTCGATACAAAGCCCTTCAAAACATCAGTTACCTATGCAAAGATCGTTGCAAAGTTCCGCCGGGAGGCCGACGTGGCGGCCATTTCGTTGTAAACACTTTTAAGGCAAATAGGAGGACAAACAGCAAACAACAAACACTTGCCAGCAGATCCGGACAAACGAGTACCCCACCTTGTAGACCAACGAAAAAGGGATCCGACAATAGTGCTCGGACTGGCATATGCTCGAATGTCCCCGAAACTTCTGCCATCACATTGCGGGATAAGTTATCGGACGACCAAGTAAAATTTAACTCATTGTACTTTGTGCTTAGTGCCAAGGCCAAACCCTTAAACTAACTACGATTACTCGTCATCCAAACTCGCCAAACTATGGATGACCCAGATTAGCTTAATTACACTAGAATCGTCTACCAAGGTAGGAAAGGTTTTTCTTCGCCGGTGCGCTATGACACGGATCGCGTGGGATACGCATTTTCCTGATGTCCCTTAGAGAGTGCTACAATCAAAAAGAAACACAGAAGACGGACACAGACAGCATGACCGCCTAAACAAAAGCTTAATAAATCTCGTGCCAGAACATTCTTCTAACTGTGTTCCAGAGACCGGAAGTACGAGTTAGAACAGTGGTGATTCATTCGTAAATTACTTTCCGTGGATAAAATTGTGGCACTATCGCTCACCAGGTTACCTCTCTCATTAAATTATAGGCGGAACGGCCCTAGAATCCTAACATTTGTGGTTCAGTCAGAGTAACTAGCAACGGATACCGTAGATCGAAGACGGAGAAATAGGAAAAGTCTCCCTTCTGAACATCGGTTAAAGGTCGCTGAAGATTTGCACAGCTCAAATATTAAAGCACTTGAAGCGGCAAGCTTACTGCGGAATCTACGCAAGCGTAACTTGATTGCTGTTTTTAGTAACTCTGACGTAAGTCTAAACAAAGATTGGGACGCACCTTGGCCGAAGCAAGTTTCAGACGAGGTATCATTATCCCATTAAAATACGAGTAACGGCCGAACTGCCATCGGTCGACATTCTCCTACCCTTGACCTCTTCATCTTTCTGTGCGTTTCTAGTGACGGAGGAACTGGTCTGCTTCCACACGAAGGACCAGGGTCTTTTTAATAAAGTGGCCGAACTGAAAGATCGTCAATCTTCTTTTCATATGATGTTGGTATCGCCGAAACTTGGTTGCAGAAGAGAATGATGGACGCTGAATTTTCGCTGCCGGGCATGTCGCTGGTCCTTAACGATATGCTCACAAAAGTTGGAGGGGTAATGCTGTATTACCGAAGCGACTTCCAGTGCGAATCCGTGGCGGATCCTGACTCGCAGTTTCCCGGCTCTATTTGGTGCAGCTTACAGTAAAAACAAGGACGCTTGGTTTATTGTCTTGCTTAACCGCTGTCCTAAGTCTACACCCGAAAACGACTGCCACCTAGCGGCTGCTTTAACATGCAATTTAAAGCGAAATTACGCTCAACTATTTATCATCGGTGATTTCAATATAAACTGTGTAGAAATCTCTGCTAGGTTCGGAGAACAATTGAAAGTCAATCCACAAGATCTCGTAGACACAAGATCTCGTTGATAATCACGTCACTTTGCTTACTCGGCTCAGAACTGTTAACAAGCCATCTGTGCTGGATATTATGTTCACCAACGATGAGCATATGATTGATGGGCTGGTTTTAGACTGCAGCTTGGGTGGCATTGATCACGCAGAAATCAGTTTCAAGTTTGCCTGCAATACGGAATATCGGAATGGGAAGAATGAGGCTGTGCCAACCATCACAAGCTATCATCGGTTAGCCGAGCTTGTCAGCGGAAGAACTTGGTAGTTCCTAGCAGAAGAACCCCGGGAATTTGCCTAAATCGAGTTCGTCAATAAATAAAGTCAGTTGCTTTGCTGAGGATTAAAATCTAAGTGTTTGCATTAAGTGTACATCGGTTTCTTTCGTTAGCAGCAGAAAGCAAAATAGATGACAGTACGCAACACAGCATGGCGAGCGTAGAGAGAAGTTAGAGCACCAGAAACTTGGGACAAATACGGAGCCAAAGGTAACAACTGCACATAACTGTTAAGAGAGAACAAAGCCGCCTATCAGCAGAACATGTCAAAAACCCTCTTTGCTAGCCACAAACTGCTGTACTGGCACGGAAATAGCCTAAGAAAATTGAGGCAAGTATTTCCTTTACTCAGGACCGCCGATGGCCAAACAATAACAGCTGTGGAAGCAACAAAACCTCTGCGGATGCAATATGCATCCACATTTCAAAGGTCTTGACAGCAAGCGAGCTTCCAAACTTTATCATCTCCTCGCCAGAACTAACCCACATCACTTTTACCGCAGAGGCTGTATTGCAAAAGCTGACAACTCTACACAAACGCTGCCCGCTGGGTGTCGATAACATTGGTCCAGAGGCACTGGAAGAAGCAGCATGCCAACTGGCGGGACGTTTAGCTCAGATTTTTCAGCGCACCTTAGAACAGAATCAAGTTTTAGCCATGGGGCAGCTAACAAAGGTAAAAGCAGAACTGATCGCTCCAACTAACACCCAATATCCCTTCTTCCTATACTCTCCAAGGTCATAGAATCCATAGTTTCCGATGTGTTGGTGTGCTATCTGGAAAATAGTAACATTATCACGCCAGTGCAGAACGGTTTCCGTCGACAGCGGTCGTGCACAACGAATTTATTAATCACACGCTGTTGTTGGACCGATTCACCTGACGCTGAGTAGGCGTCAGTGTGATCTACCTGAATTTTTCGAAAGCTTTCGATCGTTTAGATTATCGTATACTACTCTCCAAGCTGCTGCATTACGGGATTGACAACCCTCTTTTAAGCTGGATTGCACATTATCTACTTCAACGGTAATTATTGGCAAGGGTACGGAGCTCTTTATCGGACCCCATACAAGTAGAGAGTGGTGTGCCGCAAGGCTCAGTTCTAGGTCCATGATTGTTTTTGGTTTTTAGTAGTGACTTTGCACAGGGAATCGCTTCAAACTTCCCAATGATTGTCGACGATATCAAGATTAGGCGCAGGACCCAGGACAACGCCGACTATCATCTACTTCAGGGTGACCTAGATACGGTTTATCATTGGTCAACCCAAAACGTTCTGCATTCCAGTAAATGCAAGGTACTTTCCATCTCATGTCAGGACAGCTATTCATACCAGCTGGGAACGAATATACCACAACAAGCAGCCGTCGAACCTGGTTTGCATGTCCTGGTTCCAGTTGATGGTTTGCAATCCAAAAGGGCTCGACGAATGGGAACCAACATTTGGGCTGATGCGACGGGGGTTTGGACAAAATAACAGTTCCATATTTCTACGAATGTTTAGTGCATATGTTCGTCTCCATGTAGAATACGCAATTCAAGCCTGGCATCCATAGCTGAAACACGACCTTAATGCACTGGAGTAGCCACAATGTCGGGCATCAAATAACCTAATTGGAATGCGCATTCCTTCATACCAGGTGAACTTGCAACCATGAAGTATTCAGTGGAAATTATCGCAGACTATTAGGCGACCTGATTATGGTATGTTTAATTATGTGAGCCATCATGTGTGCCGCCATTTACTGCGACTCAGCACCAATACAACCCAGAGGAGCCACTCCTTAAACTCGCTGTACACTATAGCCGCCTGGAGTGTCGCAGAAATTTATTTGCCATTCATGTCTGTCACCAATGGCATGCTCTCTCAGAATCGGTTGTCGCTACACCGGTATTAACAGTATTTAAAAGACGGTTGGATGACACACTCATCAACTTACACTTTGTCACTTAGCACTAAGTCTGCATCCTACAACTGGAATTTACCAGTGAATCATTTGCAGTTAACTGCGGGTGATGTGGATCTAAGCGGATTTAAAGACTACAGAGGAGCAATCAGCAAGTCCTGATTTTCATATTTAAAGTAGTAGCTGAGTTAACATCATTACTATCGTTATTGTTATTACGATATCCTCTCAGACTAACCAACCGGACTTGTAATGCAACGATCCTTAGCCCGTATAATTTCATTTCTCATTGTTCAATAATCTGGAGACCAGGGTCATCGATTCGTATGGTGTCTTTTGCGCCTCATACACAACCACAACTGCTTTGCCCCCCTTCTTGTCCAACTTAGGGATGGATTCACGTCTAATAGCTTCAATGACAAACTGCTTACTCCAAAATTGCGGCAACGCTATTATTTCTGGCGACTTCAGTGTGCATGACTTGGAATTCTCAGCACCCCCAGGTAAACTATACAGGATCGAACTACAAGACCTTATCGCAAATATTTCACTCTACATTACCATCACCTCACCTACCGGCTAGAGATCTGATAACATACCACTTGTACTATAACTTCTAATTTCAACTGAGCAACTCATTTGATTTTGTTCTGTTCTCCCAGCTGAAGAGTTTTGTTGCAAACGTTTCGTCACCAATCGTGGTGACTTCTTCAGTGCGTTATAAGCAAACTGAGTTACTTCATCGAGTCTTACCGACGAGCGAGTGACCGTCATGATTGGTGACGAAATGTTTGCAAGAAAACTCTTCAGCTCGGAGAACAGATCAAAATCTGAACAGATCACCTGAGCTACAAGTATTCCGATTTATTGTTGAGCAACCCATTGTTCACAGGTCATTTATAGACACCCCACTAAGGCTAGGCGATCATGTCATCATACTTTATGATTATGTTTATATCTGAATATCCGGAAGCCACCACAGAACTACTATCACACATTACAACATGCTGAACAACCTAATGGAAACTACGGACTGGGGATTCTTAAAAGTTAATTCAACTGACAGCTCCTGGATTCAGTTTGTTGGATGCTTTAGCAATCTAATCGCAGCTGCTTCAGGAACGTAGAGGATTCGCCCCACCAATCCCAGGTTTTTCCTAAGAATTACAACTCGCAAACGCATGTCACTAGGGAACGCAGCTTGGAAAACTTACTCATTGCTTCCGAATCCCGAAACCTGGAAGGAATACGTAACTCAGTGCAACCATTGGAACATGCTTGTCCTAATGACAAATAGACTTAATAACAAGATTTCTCATGTAAATTTGCCAACAGCAAAAAGAGCCTAAATAATCATGTTAGCACCATTCGGAAAGGGAAGCTCGGTGTCCCCTCACTTAACACGCCAGTCGGAGTGTCATAAAGCGCTGAAGGGCAGCCAAGTTACTACGAATGTAGTATGCTACATCCTACCAAAGGATCTTCCACCACTGGTACGTGCCTACAATCATCGCCCCAATTTCAACACACACTGACATCGAGTTTAGTGCCACAGCTGTGTTAAAGATGGTTGGCGGCATCCGGATTCGGATTTGCCTGTCACTGTGGCCAGCCACAAGACCCCTGTACCTACAGAGAGTACATGGCTGGCTTGCGCTGCAACATCCACAGCTCCATCCACACACCTCATATCCAGTGCTAACCCGAAGGGATAAGACCGGGAGGCATGTGGATGGGAACCAAGTTCAATCAACGGAGCAGGACCACACACCTTTACAGGCAAAATCGTGCACGCCGTAGTTGGGAAACAAGCACACACAAGACGGTGGCTCTACCTTAGTCAACTCCACACTGAGTGCATGGAACCAATATTCGAACCTAGCAGGGCCACAAGGACTGTGCATCCCATTCCATGCCGCAAAGACCATCTGTCTCCTGGAGCCAGTATGGAGGGGGTCGTATGTAAAAGACAGATATGCACCTTGTCAACCTCCACATCAGGCGCATCCACACAGGGGATATCAAGCAAAAGCCAATCAGCTGAAACGACAAGATGAAAGGAAATAAATCGGACAATGCCTGCCGATACGGTGGCATAACTCTTCAATAACATTGGTTACGAACCAATCCGCGATAAGTTCAAGACGTCAGAAAAAGTATTTTAGGGAAATGCCGCAAACGCGAAAATGTTATCCGAGTTAATTACTATAAGCTTCAGCGACGTGTGTGTTTTATTAAAGATAGTTCAGGTAGACAGAATTATGAGAGAGAAAAATGTTACAAATAATTGCATGCCCACCACGTGAAATATAGAGAATTAGCATGCAAGCACGCAGTTAGTAAATAGAATGCAGCTTACTTAAAACGCTGCGCCAGTTCTTCCCACGTTCTCTGCAGGACCTTTCGTCGCTTCGGTGGTGGTCCCGAGTGGCCTCGTTCATGGCTCACTTGGCCTGCCTGACTCAGGCACTCACGACCGCATGTGCAATAGCAACATGCACTCGATGTTGATGGAGTACAACCCATCAGTGCTTACCGCTTCCGCAATTGCCGCTTCTTCTCTGCATGTATGAGATATTTCTCCCGCCCTTTGCGAACTGCATGCGTGATCAGGTCGCGCCAGGCATGTCAAAAAGAAGCGCTCGATTCCCATCACTTGCAAACAAGATTGAAACGTACAAGGCTCACATGGATCATATTCTGGTAAGTTTAGTTTCCCCGCATGCCGCTTCCCAATACTCAGATACCCATATTAGACTTGTTTCGGTATCCGAGTCGAATGCATACGGCTCACATGACCGATCAACTTAAGCTGACTCAGCAAAAGTATGCAGTCCACTGCATACATTCCACTTCGACGCAACACTTCCGTGTCCGCAAAGCTTTCGCCCCATCCTATGCGCAGAATCCGTCGCAAACACTGTTGATGGAACCGCTCAAGATTTCTCACATCCCGCCGGCACATAAATCCATGTTCCACTGCCGTGTAGAAGAACGGACAGCACCATGGATTTGTAGACCATCAGCTTTGTGCCAATGCTAAGCTGATGGTTGTTCCACACCCTGCACTCTAGCTTCCTTAACGCCCTCACTGCCTTGAAGACGCGGAAACGCAGCCCACTGTGTAGCTGCTAGTCAGTCGACATCACACTCTCAAGGTAGCAGAAACGGAAGTCGGTTTCCAATACTTCAGCACTAATGCTGATTCCCGGCAATATTGAAGATTGCACCTCAGCTGAAAGCTGAAAGAGACAGTTTTGCTTGTGTTGATTGTGAGCCCGAATTTGGCCACTATCGAAGTCAGAGCAATAGTCGTGTGCTGCAAATCATCCGCGCTGTGTGCAAACAACGCACAGTCGTCAGCAAACAGCAACGTATGGATAGTTGTCTCACAGACTAGAGTTCTCGCACCGAAACGACGGATGTTCAGCAACCCACCATCAATACGATGTTTCACACGAACACCGTAAGCACAAGCGGCATAAAAAGCACAAGACAACATTGCATGAAGATATATATTAAACAGGGCAGGAGCTAAGACACAGCCTTGCTTCACACCAGGGACAACTGCAAACTCATCCGAGGTCTCTTCACTCAGCTGCACACCCGCGCGCATAACATTTTTCAGATATTCAATAGAACTTTCAAATTACAGAGGCAACCAAACTTACGTAAAACCAGCTACAAAGGCACTGTATCAAATTCCTTGCTAAAATCAAACGAACGAGTACAATGGCTGGTGTCGTTTTCTGCACTTCTCCTGCAACTGACCATCCGCGAACACCATATCTATGACGCTACGACCCGAAAGGAATTCCTATTGATCTTCGGCCTCGTTAGGTTTCAAAACCGGACTGATGAGACGGTTGAGCAGGATCCGGGAAATCACCTTGCCCACACAACTCAGCAAGTTGATGCCACGATAATACATGTAACATTGCTTTCTCCGTTTGCCCTTGTAAATTGGTAGCACATGGATATCCTTCAGCTCAAGAGGCACCTCCTCCTCAATTCACACGCGTTGCGTCAATTGGTACACGCAGTCACCAACGCGGGTCCGCTGTGTTTCAATACTTCAGGCGGGATCCCCTCGTCCGCGGCACCCTTGTCATTTCGCAGCTGAGCAAATGCCTTCTGCGTCTCATCCAGTTTCGGCGTGTTTGCCAGACTCGCCTTCACATCGTTCTGATTGAGGCCATTTAGAGTAGGCCAGTCGATCTGTGAACGGTTCTTCAAGAGACAATCAAAGTCATTTCGCCAAATCTGAATTACGTATGCTGTCTGCGTGCAGGTAGCGTCTGAATTACCATTGACTAGTGTTCTCAGCGGCTCTAACCTCGGTCCATACACTGCCCTCATGGAGGCAGGAAATTCCTAGTGTTGCCGGCGCTCGGCGTAGCATTCCAACTGCTTGGCCCTTTACGTCAACCATGCCTTTCTCTTGCGACAGAACTCTCGGGTCAGTCGCTGTCGAACTTTGCGAAATTGACTATTCATCCCAAAGCACCGGGGCGCAAGCGGCAGCAAACGGTGCAATCTTATCCGACACCAGTGCACCAATGGTCGCACTGTCCTCATCAAAAGAATCGGGCCGCTCGCAGTGTGCGCGCCCGATGGTCTCCTCGGTAGCAGCTGTCACCTGGTCGCGAATGTGGTGCCCCAGGTCACCCACTGTGGCTATGCATTCCACATCACACAGGCGTGCAGCCATCGCGTTCTCCAGCTCAATAAGTTTCTCCACTGTACAGAGGGAGCGAATGTTAAAGTTATGCCGATTCATGGCCGGTGCGTAATACATAGATTTACGAAAATATAGGTACAGTTTGGTCTGCATTAATCAGTGCCACACTCAGATATAAGCAGTACACATGTCATGCGCAATTCATGCATTCCACGCTGACGTACGATGACATAGTCGAGCAGATGAGCGTGACCACTCCATGTGCGCGTCCAAGTTGCTACATCACTCACACTCAGTGCAAACCGAGTATTCGTGATTGTCAGTCCGTGAGTGGCACACAGTGAGAGCAGCCTGTCACCATTCGCATTCGCTGAACAAAGGCATGCGGTGCGATAACATCTCTCCACACCGATGCATCAAGCCCAACTGGCTCTTTGCAATCACCCAGCAGAAATAGTCGGTCGCTGCTCGGCACAGACAGTACTACGGAGGATAACTGAGCGTAGGCTTGATTACGCGTGTCATCAGAGTAATAGTATAGGTGACAACCTTACCTTTTCCGAGCCGTAGGCGAACAGACGCCAGTCGCGCCCTGATTCCTGTTGGTTCACTCACGAGCTGACCATGGAGGTGAGCGGATATTGCCAATCTGATCCCATGTTCATGTGGTGCTGAGGCGGCGTTGCCAACCTAGTAGAATGTGTAGTCAGCACTTGCTTCTTGCAACTTACCTTACTCAGCGAGGCGGGTTCCACTGAGTGCTAAAATATCGAGGTGGTAGCGCGCCAGTTCCATCGCGACCAGTGCCGTGCGTCGCTCGGGCCACTCACTCGAGTTCCGGTCCAGTAGTGTGTGCACGTTCCAGCACCCGATGCTGAGTGCTTTGCCCGCAGAAATACGATTGCATTGGTGGGCAATCGCACGCGAGGTGGCGGATGTGCTTCGGAGGTTTGTTTGGGGAAATCCACCCGGAGCCTTTAGCTCAATAGCCTGACCCACAAGGCAGTGGGTCATATGGAGGTTTGCTTGAGGGACTACGCTTGGAGGCTTTCGCTCAGTAGCCTGACACACAAAGCAGTGGGGAGCAGATCCAACTCGGGAATTTGATTGCAGACAAAGGTTTGGATCTACTTGCCGGCCGTCCTAAGCAGCCATTGAGGTACTGGAACCATTCATATATGTTTTGCGACCGTAGTAGGATACAACTCCGACCACGGCTAGGCGCAGGTTGATTTTGGCTGGTTTGTACCAATTTGACCAGGGGCTGCCTGACTTGAGGCGGAGAGTAGCAAACCATTGAACACCCGGAGGTGCCCTCCTACCGTCAGAGAAGATGCGTGGCTCGTGCTCTACGCCAAGCGAGATGTGAGCTCATAATTCGTAGACTTGTTGTCTCCCATGGATAGGTATTACTGGATGAGAGACATAGATCAATTTCGAACCTCCGATGAGAATAATTTTGTTAAAGATACTGCTCTCACAACGCACATAACGCTCTCCCAAAAGCGATTATATTCACCCTAGGGCGCTGGACGTACCAGCAACAACGCTGGACGGGCCACTATGGAATACATCTAAACTTGCTTGGACAAGCAAATTTAGCCCACCATATAAAAATTTGGCTAGATTACTCCGACATTCAAAAGCGGTAATCGTTGAAACCCACTAATTATCACCCAGTGGTCCTTCTCTCTCTGTTCTCAAAGGTGATGCAGATAAGCATCGCTGAGATTTTAATAGACCATCTAGAAAACCAAAGTCCTAGTACCCGAGCAACACGGTTTCCGACAAAACAGTTCCTGCACTGTTAACTTACTGATTGCATGGAGTAGTTGACGGAAGCGGCCTAAAAAGCAGAGGGACAGATATCATTTACCTTGATTTATTCAAAGCCTTCAACAGATTGGAACACCGCATTCTGCCTCATAGCCTGGAAAGCTATGGAGTTGGTGATCCTATCCTAAAGTGGATCAGGCATTTCGTGCAGGATCTGCAACTGCAGGTTAGAGTTCGAAGTGCGCTTTCCAATGCGATACTTTTCTAATGTGGATTTGCAAAGAATCATTCCCGAGGCTGCGTCTGTTCTCGTGTTCATTAAGGAGTTCACTCGTTTGATCGCCTCAGCTTTCTTGCTGTTCGCTGATGATGTTAAGGTATGGCGGATGATCGTCGACCCAGCAGAAAAGTAAACACTTCAGCAAACGCGGAACAGAGCGTATGGGTTGTCAATCCACAATCTGCTCCAATTCATTTTGGGTACGTGTAAGTTGGTTTACATTCGCCACTAGTTAAACCTCACATGCAAACTAGGAGACCATGTCCCACAAGCAGTCAACCAGGAGCGCGACGTTGTGGTACTTGTTCAGGCTGATCTGAGCTGCTCAGATCAACCCGAAAAGGCATCAAATATTGAGAACCAACACGTTCGCATGCTGCGGAGGGCATTCGGGCGGTTTGAACTCCTGTATGTTCGCAGTTGCTTAACACCTATATTCGGCCTCCTTTGGAATACACAATACAGGTGGGGCAGTCCTGGCACAAGCAAGACCTTGCAGCGCTCGAGACTCCATAGAGATGAGCTACGAAGCACTTCAAACGGTCGTTCAAACTTCCTTATCAACTTAGTATGATTACCTTAAATCATACAGCGGCCGGTACCGGCGTCTAGGTGGCTGCTTTATTATGGCCTACCAGATTCTAAGGAACCGAAAACATGTCTACCGCCACCTACTACGACCGAGCCACAACAGAAATTTAGAAACCACCAGTTCAAGTTAGCCACGCAGTACAGTCAGCCAGAATATCGACGGAACTTTTACTCTCTTCGAGTGTCAACCTTGGAACGCCCTCCCAAATTGCGTTGTTTCCGCCCCCAATTAACCTGTATCACAAAACCCCTTGAAGTTGCACTATCTTACCTAGATTACGAGATATAGTCAGTGTGTCTCGACAGAGGATATACTACGAAGAAATTTGCACAAGCAGAATTAACATACGCAACTGAGTTTGGCCCTTTCTGCATGCCTTTGAGTTCACACAGTGGTGAGTCTACCAAAACGATTTCTTTTATCACTGTTTTCTATTCCCCATGATTTGTTTCTCATTCCGGCCATCCTACGGGACTTGCTAAGAACGTACTTGTTTGTACGTAACATGCCATTGTTAAATTGTGCCATTGCATGCGATAGACACATGGGTAGCTAATGATGATGTGATCCCTAATACATATTATAATATCAACATCGAGAAAGCAACTGTGTTGCCGGATTCTCGCATTAAGCTGAACTACGGAATATTCAAATTCTTTATCATGCAGCTGGTATCACCGTGGTCTGGTGTGATAATTTAAAGCTAGCTAAATTATGCGAAGTGTTGTAAGAAAACCTTTCTTGTTATCTGTCGAGTGAGGGGTTTTCCATTCCAAAATTTTCACATGCCGAATACTTGCATTGGTAGAGGCGATTGCAATTCGCTTCAGCGATGCCTCGTTGTGTGCAAATAAACAGTTCCTCGTATCTTTAGCTCTACCGTGTCAGCTGTCGTCCGGGCAGCTCCTGTGGGAACAACTCACACACCGTCATTTTCGATGCTCCATTGGAGGAGACCGTAGATTATCTGGGCGAGTTCATCCAGCTGCGCAACATCAATGTTGGTATCCCACTAGACCGGCTGAGACAACTGCTACTCATGTGCACGCGAAACATTCAGTTTAATGGAACGCTATATCGACAAATAGACGGGGTGGCAATGAGTTCACCATTAGGACCGTTGCTTGCGGACATCTTCATGAGCAAATTGGCGTGCAACCAGCTGAACGAATCCATCAACAGCTTGGTTTATTACGGTCGATACGTAGACGACATATTTTGTATCGCGAATAATGGAATGTGCGTCGATGACCTATTGGCCCGGTTTAACACTGCACATAGTAACATAACTTTCACTATCGAGCTAGGACGTAACGACACGTTGGCATTTATAGATGTCCAAATCAAAAGGGCGTCGGATGGGTCATTGCGGAGGAGGGTGCACAGAAAAGCAACCTGGAATGGGCAGGGCATCCGTTTCGCTAGCCTTGTTCCGATAAGTCAAAAAAGGAATCTCGTCCGTTGCCTAAGGGAGAGAGCGAGGAGAATATTCACAGATGACACCTTTTCAGATGAGCTGAGTTTTATACGAAACGTACTCGAGCGCAATGGGTACCCTGAGAAATTCATCCAGAGGCACATGGAACCACGAGTACAAAAGCCCAAGCCCGTTTCCGCGGAGAAGCGGATGATATACTTATCACTGCCATTTAAGGGTGACGCGATAGCGGAACGGACCACCCGAAATTACTAACAGCCATTCTGCTCCGCAGGATAACTCCGATTCTGAAACTAAAAGGGACATATCATCCTGGTCTAGGGTGAGTAGACCATATGTTTACGCCTCGTCAAATCCTCTAGCGGCCTCGCCTTTGACGTCGGCATTCCAGTTGCTTTGGACCCTGTCGATCGACTTGTTTGTGTTTCTTTTTGCTAAGTATTGCGTACTTGCAAAATATATAGCCATCTTTCGAGTTTCATAGAGCAATATCTCGGGCACGACTAGGGTAAAAGATAGGCTCTCTTAAATATTCCCCCTCATTAGAGTTGTAAGGTAGGGATGCTTCGTTTCGTCGTTTTTCTTCGGTGGTGCGATTGTTTGTCCCAGAAATCGAGTTGAACCATCTTCGGGGTTAAGGCGTACAGCTTGTTCCAGGCCAGTACTCAACCTACTTAGACTATGCTGGTGGTATTCATTCGCTCGTTAAGGGCCCATAGATTGAGCAAAGCAATGTAAACTCCTGAAATTTGAAGCGACTAAACTGGCACGAAATTGCTTCAACAAAATGGTTTGGCATCCACCTGTCTTGTGCTGATTTTGAGCACGTGCAGCTGACGCAACTTAATAGCTTCATCTGTCTAGGTAGCTGTGATTTTGCTGAAGGCAATAATGTAATGGTTTTTTTTCATTTTTAATGTCAGTGGCCGAGCAGTTTTCGCCTATCTGAAGCATCTTTTGTGTCGTCGTGACGTTTCACTTCCAAAAATGGGCAGGGTCGGTAAACCTTGCGTTTGCGCCTTGCTGTTATATGAAGATGAGTCTCGGCATTTTCCTATAAATGAATTTATTCGAATTTCGACTTTGGACAACGGTGGTCTGCGGAGAATAGCTAGTCTGTGTTGAAATGCCACGTTTGCAACGAGGATGTTAAAGAGTCGTGATCTAGGCAATACGGACCTACCTTTTGAATGGCTATTACCGCTGTGTAAAAAACGGTTGCAATATCACGTCCTTTGCATGCCGTGGGCAGAATTACTACGGCACACTGAAGTCGCTTGTGTGGTGCTGCACTGAAATATACCGCGCGGTTGTCAAACTAACAAATGGGGGAGAAATGTTAAAGCGCTGACTTCCTGTTTTTGCAACTGTTGGTGACGTAATTTTTCTAGGAGCAAGGATGGTGAACAACGCAGGGTAGAAAAATTAGAGGATATGGCGCTAATTCAAACTAAATGAATAATGAGATTACTCACTGATTCTACTGCTCATCACTGTAAACTCTAACCGGACACGAAAAATAATAAAGTAAAATAAGCTAATAAGTCCGGTACGTCTATTATTAAATCTGTATATATAGCGCATATATTCATTCGAGAAATTTCCACGGCTATATGTGTAATTTTTGGGAAGCCGCTTTATTCAAACCTATATACATATTTAAAACAGTTAGTTCCCTTCAGAATAGGTAGATATATATATTGATGTAGCTATAAGTAGGGAATTTTGATACAGATAATTGGGGATCATTACAGCCAGCTTGCAAGCAGGTGGTCGTCCACATGCTCGAAAGTGCACCCGACTGCAGTTTTAGCCTGTTGTGAGTCTTCAGTAGTGCGCATCCATCGAATCCATCAGGATTCCAACCCTTGACCACCGGTGGTTTGCATCGCCAGTCAGCTGCTTTTGCCACTGGGCCACGGAGGACATATTCGGACCGTAATAATTTGCAACGTAATACTAATAAAGCTCGTCTTATCCTCCATCGATATGTAAGTTACGAAGGTCGAGAGTACCGTGCTGGCCCGAAAAATCACGACGTCCACTAACAGTAGCAACGTGCGACACCGCCTTCAGAAATTGTTAGGGCGGATATACTTTAATATAATCATGAGTAGGGGAATTGATATAGATAATTGTGCGGATTATGGTTTAGTCATCTTCTCTTGTGTGATTGATTCCCCAAATAGAGCGCGCTTGTGTTTGCCCGAAGGGGTTTGAGCCCATTCCTTTGCTGAAACGTGGCCCCATCCGCATGACTGTAGGTCTAATTCCTTGGGATTTTCACGGGATATCTGATGTAGGGATAGAGCTCTGGGTGGTGTAGCGCAAGCAACCCATTGTACTTCTGTAGTTGCCTGCATCCTATGACTGTCCTAAAGAGGCCGCAGTGACAGGCAAATCGGAAACCGCATGTCGTCAACCATGTGTAGCCGACAGTTCAAGTAATACGATACGACCATCTAACCATAAACACAATCGTCATACATAGTAAATTAGTCATTATAGCCCTCGACCGCACAAATTCATTACAAATGGATTAATTCGATAGCTTTCTCCCAAATAATTGTTTACTTGTTTTGTAGTGACAAGAGCAAATATCCCCACTGGGTTTCAGCATAACGTGCAATGTTTCAAAGGATGATGCGCAATCTCTATCGAGATCACGAATCACATTGAACTAAACCTATGCATTGAAACTCACTGGACCATATCCGAATCCGAGAGCTTCGGTGTTGATTGGTGTAAGAGACAGTTTTTCTTGCTAATGATTTGGTGAATATAGGAGGGAATATTTCTGAAGCTTCTCATTTTATAGTTTCATTACACATGATCGCGAATTTCCCAGTGCTTTCTTCCTCAAATAAGGGTAGTGCTTCGTTGTGGGTAGAATGGTACATTCCTTTGAGACACACATCGCCCTAGCAATTGTGATCAAACGGTGTAGTCAGGGGATCGCTGCAGCTCAAAGGACCGTATGCATATGGCTCATCAACCGTGGGTTTCTTGCTAGTGGACACCAGGTCCAACTCAACTGATTCAGTCATATTTCTGAACCCGGGTAAGCGGTATGGTAGAGGACAATTTTTGATGACAAGTATCTACACGCTTTGTGGGTCGTCCATCATTTCACATCGGAGGTCCTTTTGGCGGTAACTGAAAACCCCCTATCCCTACCACTTCTATCACTTCGACGTGACGACCTTCTGGGCGGTCATCTCATGGCTAATTCACGCGAACCTGAAGCGGGATGTTCTCTGACTTTTCCTGGTCTACTAACATGAAACTGGGCGCTAGTCTACACGCAGGACAGTTTTTCGGAATATGTTGAATCGAGAATGGGGATTGTGCTAACCATTGAATGTTCCGCCAATAGCGGCTTTGGAAAGTCATTAGCCCATGAGATTATGATTGATGCACGTCACTTCAAATTCACTAACAGTCGCCAGTATTACAATTTATCATGTCGAATGTTGCGGTTGAATTTATTTCAGTCCCTTAAAGGATCTATACTAGGGAAATGTTACAGTTGGCTGTCCCCACTGATGGTCAAACTGATAATATAACTACCCTCATCATCAACCTACAATAGATGTGGCCCCAATGTGAAGAAAATTGTGCTCCAGACTAAAATCATACTTGAAAACTCAAGTTAGTCATAAAGCAAGTAGCGTACGAATCTCTCCTCAGAACTACGCATGAAGATATTCAATCGGAAGTCCAAAATGTCCAAGAAAGTAAAGTTACCGGAGTGTAACATTGATTCCAGTAGGTCTTTCTTCGGATACGAATTAGTGCGACGCATAGCCACCTGTTAAGTTGGCAGCAACTTCCCCAAAATTAGTGGAACTGGAACTTCATCCAACCAATAAGAAGGGGCGCAAATTTCCGCGCCACCTGCCGAACTCACAAGGGTCAGCAAAAGCTCGCACATCCTACGCACGCTCTAAGTTACGCCTCTGACATTCAGAGCACATTCCTGTGTGTATTATATTGCTCAGGGCCTCTTCAACGAATTATACTTGATTTAATCTCGTCAAGCCTTGATGTCTATGTGGGTAATTAAAAATCAGACGTAGATAAAAGTTGAAATCGCTGATACGGATATCGTCCTAACAGGTCGACCTGGTAGAGGAGTTAAGGTATTTTTGTATCATCACATCGACCCATATCACCAAGTCGTTGAAATCCAGAGATTTCACTTGTGAACAAACTTAGAGTGTCGCCTGCAACTAAGCCGTAGTGACACATGATTAGTACTTCTCGTATCCTGTCCTCCCCTATCCGCTGTGGAAGTAAGCGTTGTGTAGCATACTAAATATATTAACCGGTCCTCTACCAACCCTTCTAAAATGTTGAGTTCCCGATCAGTTCCAACTATATTTCAAGATATCTAGAGCTAACCTCTAGCATCTGTAATGAAAACCGTTCGGACTCAGCTTAACGCACAATTTCACCTTGTGTGGGACAACAAATTGCATGCAGTAGATTTTCCGGCCCATCTTGGTAAGCAGTTTTAGCCTGAACTGCAAATATTACTCTATGGTCTAACACATCATAGTTACATTACTTCCGTACAGGGAACAGGTAGGTAATTCTGTACCTGGTATTAAAATGAAAAGCTTATGATCAATTGGGTAATATGAAGTAGCCCATCAGGGCTCAGTTATCAAGTAGCATCGCTTTTCACTGCGCCTGTAAAGTCTGATGCGCAAATCGCTTCAACGAAGACAGCATTGAACACGTTCTCATCACTAGCATTGCTGGGTCATTTCTTGCAGAATAACCCCTGATGTCCAGTCAGCTTTCGTCAACCAACTCAGTGCTCTAGTAACAGCCGCATCAGTGACTATGATACTTAGGTCAAGAAAGAATACTTTCTTTCTGAGAATTAGTATGTAGAAAACAATGACCATGTCTAGTTTACGTTGGAAAGTATGCAAAATGGACCCATACCCTGAAAATTGCAATGTCTACATGGTAGAGTGAAACAAATTTGTTAAACTTGTCCGCGAAGACGCATTGTTGCTCGGACAGGATTTGGCCAAGAAATTCTGCTCTGCTGCTAAGCTGTTTCACAGGCATGTTGACAAACTTCGCAAAGTACAGCGTGGCATCCCGCCTCAAAACGCTACACGTAGGCTAGCGCGAACTGCCTAAAAAGCAGTAAATGCAACTAGACAACAATTCCCTCCTACTTTTCATAACGCACCGTTATCTCTCGTTATGTTAACACGGATGAATTCACTACTAAGACTTAGCCATATCCATTTTCACGGCCACGGATCTGCTAAAGCGATTGATCAAACTATGTGAGTACCATTACCCTGGTCCTGATGACATGGTTGGCGGCATCCGGGTTCGGATTTGCCTGTCACTGTGGCCAGCCACAGGACGCCTCCGCCTACAGAGGGACCATGGATGGCTTGCCCTGCACCACGCACAGCTTCATCCACACACCCCATATCAAGTGTAAACCTGAAGGAACAAGACCGGGAGGCATGCGGATGGGGGCCACGTTTCATCAACGGAGCCGGATTACACCCCTTCACAGGCCAACATAAGAACGCTATATTTGGGGAATCAAGCGCACACATGGCGGTGGCTAGACCGTAGTCCGCTCCACACTGAGTAAATGGAACCACTCTTCGAGCCTAGCAATACCACAAGGACCGTGCACCTCATCCCCTCCAGCAACGACCAACTGTCTCCTGGAGCTAGATGGACGAGGTAGTGGGTAAGAGACAGGTAGGCACCTTGTCAACATGCACATAAAGCGCAGCCACACCTGGGATACCAAACAACAGCCAATCATTCGAAACGCCGATGTCGAATAAAGTAAACACATATGACGACATAAATACTCGCTAAATGAGCATTTGGAAGAAATTGGTTAAATGTAAATACGCGATAAGTGCAAAATGTCCGAAAGTCATTTAAAAAATACCACGCAATAAAATTACGCAAGTTTACCACAATTTGTATGAGCGACATGTGTAAGTTGGGAGAAGATTATCAAGTAGGCATAACAAAAATAAAATAAAATGTAATGAATTTTATCCACATTAAAAAGATCTAGTTTAAGTGTAAGTTGGTTTAGCCCAAGTGCGGTGAAGAATCATCATGAATGCGACATCAGCCTCAGCATGAGGCACGCCTGATGATATACGACCCAAGATAAAGTAGATAGCTGCCACGAGCATTACTAAACCGTTATCTCAGTTCTTTTAGCACTGTCTCGACGAGATACGGCTACAAACTATGATAATATTTGGAATAGTCACCCCAATTTACATGGGATGCGTTAGTGATATATCTACAATTGGAGATCTGAATTCGGTAACTCCTCTACTTATAAATTCATGGAATTTGTCGTTTCAGAAACACTCATCGGATGTTTAGAAAGGCACAATATCGTCGTGAAGGAGCGCTATGAATTCTGCCACAACGATATATGTAAAACGGACTTACGGTAAGCGCTTGCCAGTTGTACGGAATCCGTAGATGTTAGGAGAGGAGGTGACGTGGGCTTTTGCTCTTTTAGAACAACGCAACTTTCTCTACAAGCTTCAGAGCTATAGATTGGTTGACCATATCTTAGGTTTAAGGTACTCATTCATTAACCAACCACACTCAAATCTGCTGATTCGTCGCAAACTCTCCGACCCGACGGAGGTTCACTGTGGCGTCTTCCAAGACTCGGTACTGGGAGCACGTATATTCTCCGTGCTTATTAACGTCCTCATGGAAGCGTTAAGGTGGAATTTTCTGCTTTTGCAGATGATCCAAAAATTTGGCCGGGAATCAAGCGAGTGGACTATGACAGAGTCCTGTCAAGAGTAGAATGATAAGCCTACGCTAATGAAGCTCCTACGAATATTGCCTGTGTGATCACGTTCTGCATTGCCAATCGCATGACAGACGTCGGAAAGCGCGCGTGAACTACTTTCTCGGATCTCAAAGACAAATCAATAAAGCATTGAATAAAGCTAAAATTTATACTCACTAAGAATGGCGCTTGCATATTCTGATCCTACTATTTTCTCATAAATGTTCAACGTTTACGTGAGGCCACATGTAGAATATGGCATATAAGTTTGCCGTCGACAACAAATGCGCAGTTACTGCCCTTCAGAATTCATAACAGAAAGTGAAAAATATGTTAGGGAGTACTCCCATCCTGACAGTTTACACTAAAGACACCAGGAGTCTTCAGCAAAATCTCGGATAACACGAGATGATTACATATTTGTGTATCAGATCTTTGAGAATTCTACACACTTATGCTGACCGTTATTCAATCACAGCCAAACCTCCTCATTCAGATTCCACCGATTGATGTAAACCACACGGTATAACCAGTTAGAAGGCTCCAGAAACGGTTCCCCCATTCGTGCAACCCAGCAGTGTAGTTAACTTAGCATTCTGTCATCATTGCTCCTACGTTATCCGAATTTCAAAGTAGACGCTGTTGAGTTACACCACCTGTAGTATATGATTTAAATCAAGATACTTGGACATGGGGCATGGTAACCAAAGTGTCTGTACATGTGATGGTTTTGGTAAGCCCAGCATTATGCAATTTTAAGTCTACATTAACTTTTGTCTCAATCTTTTCCCACGGAATCTTTTAGGCAGTTGCTTTTTTTATCCATGACAAATCTATTGTTTCATTTGGCCAATAGCCATTGAGTTGTCCCTGCTACCTTCTAAACGTTTTCACTAGCTAGCCTTACAGAAAATCGATGCTAGTATCTCAATCCAATGCACAACTTAATCACCTCTGGATCCAGATAATTGCCGAACTACTCGATATAGGCTTACCAAACGACGATCAACGGTCGACAAGCATGGATGACGACGACCAGAGACATAGAGGTTAAATGCATTGACGTGTCCTGAGCATTCGCTTAACGTTTCGAGAACCGACATACTGGCTGAAAGCATCATGTTGCTTTGTGTAGGTTCGTCGCAGTTAGACACAGGCAGACAGCCACCACCCGTCCAGGAAAGCGCAAGACGGCCGTTTCGTCCTATTGGGGCTGTTCATTAGCGCGCAGTAGCGTGCTTAAATGCGACTTCGATTGTTGTCGGCGTGTAAAGGATGTCGTTGCTCCAGGGGCCAACCCAGTGCTCTGCACATTCGTAACATACAAAACGATGGAGTATGAGCCGCGCTATATCGCAGTAAGATAACAGTCATGGAGGTCCGATTCCGTCGCCCTGGCTAGGTGATGTATGTCGCTGACTCGCAAGCGTAAGGCCTTGGGTTCGCATCCGGAAGGATTCGGCGGGTGCGCGCTACTGACGAACCTCAATAGGACAAAACGGACGTCTAGCGCTTTCAGGGATCTGTGGTGCTGTCTGCCTGTGACTAACTACGACGAACCTACACAAATAATAAATCCCTCTACTACTTGCATCGTGACGTAACAATTAAAACAGGCAGTGGTGATATCACTGAGGCTATGGAAAACTAATGTTCAACTGTTCCATTTGGAGACGCATAGGTCGGCATGAAATATGCAGGATGTTTGGTTTGGAGTGTTTTGCATAACAGGGCGTGTAATGTGACCATTATTCTTGGTTTCAAAGTGATAAATTAGACACGCCTAACAGAGTTTAAATTGCAGGTCATCATAATGCAATCTATGCTTTTGTGGTCCATTTTCCCTGGCTTCAAACCTGATCACACGCGGCTTTCTTCCTTCTCAAGGTTGCATCTGGTCGCATCCACTTAAACTGCATCCTTTTGAGAAATTTGACGAGTGCGAGTGTTGCCCATGGGTTCAACAATAACATCCGATCTCATGTACAACTGATCTAGCTCCACGCTTCATATTGTTTCAACCTGTACTGGGAGATAGCTGCTGTGTTCTTTTTGTCTCAACTCGTGAGTATGTTGGCCCAATGCAAACCAGAAGGTTACATAGAGTAGGCAAAGCATAGAAAAGTGAACGTTTCCATTTTTGAGACAAGTTGCATTCCAACACTAGCTTCTGCTTGTCGGTTGTTGTGTTAAACAAACCAAGATACACAGCTGATGTGAGGAACATGGTTGCGCCTAACTGCACTATTATGTAGCTGCGCATGCTGAAGAAGAAAAGAGTGAACTTTGAGTCTACAAAAAGAGTTTCGGATGCATCGTTGTGCAATGGGGCTGGAGCAGACCGGCAGAACCAAGATGTGATCAGCTGCTTGTGGTAGGTTGGCTTCAGAAAAACCTGACAAATATTTGCATGGTGAAACAAAGCACACCTTTTCTTTGACTGACCTTAAAATGAAGTAGAAGTCTAATCACGTTTTTAATATGGAATGTTGCGATTTATTCCGCGCTACTTTCGTTGTGGACTCAAAAGTTGCTCTACTCTTTGCTTTTGGAAAGCTTCAGTTGAATCAATCGCCTCAGTGCACTCAACGATTTGAGGCTAGGGTCTTCCTACATCTGGCTACTTATTGTTCGTAAGTTACGTTACCATATTTATTGAATTATTTGCGTATGAATCTCTGCTTAAGTGTTACAGGAACTTCAGTTTTGTTGAGTTCTACAAAACATATTCACTTCGAAACGCAAATCACAATGAAGAAGATAGTGAACATTAGCCGCGGAAAGAATTTCAATACAACAGCGATTCTCACAGTTATCCCAGGTCTTGGCACAAATTTATAGATAAGACCAAGCAGTATCGAAGCTGTTGAAGCATACCTTACCGGTAAAGTGAAAATAATGGTTAATGAGGAACATACGACGCATTAGATGGAAGGATCGTTCTTCTTCATTCACGGGACATCCTGCTCTCAAAGTACACCTAATATCCATGAAGCGATTATCTCATTCTTCAAGGATTTCATGCAACTAGAAAATAACTCTATAACGTGCTGTCCGAAATCCACAACAGCCGTAATATACTTTGTCGAAATTTCTCTTTCCAATAAAATTGCGCCAGTAGTACACTGGCACTTCATACAGAAGCTTCGTTGCAAAACGACCGCCATCTGTCGCCATCTGGGCCTAGCGGAAGGCCGCCAACACCTACGCGGATTCAAACTAATGTCCTCCTAATTCCAAGGCACAAGGGTAGTAATCTTGGACTCTGGCCGATGCTCTTCTTAATATCTTCTCAATATCCACCGTGGGATTGCTATCATCTACTCAATCGAGCTGCGCTGCGAGAACATCTCTTTCACAGCCATTAAAATGAGAGAGCCTCAGGTACTGCTAGATTTATTTATCGAGTTTACCTTATGGTTAGAATCAGTAAACATTTTAAATAACAAGAGATCAGATGTAATTTTCTACGGTTAATCTCCGTATGTAGTCAGCACAAGTATACACATCTTTTATTGTATACGCTGCTAGCTACCCGGAGGGATATTCTTGCATTTTGACGTTATTTAAACTGATTGATGGTTCACAGCCGCCACGTGTACTAACATTAGTGAGCTACATTTATGCGCAGCTTCATGTCAAGCTTAATTCCCATCAAAAACGCTGAGCATTAACAACCGCTTTACATGAGATTTTGTAAATCAAACTATTTTGTTCCTCTTTGTTCAAATTGCCGCTACTTCTTAAAAATGAACTAACATTTCATTTTTCCAGATGTATTCACCCACTATGTTTTCTAGCCTAATACCGGAACGCTTGTGGCCAAAACATCCAACTCGATGAACAGTCGATCACCATAAATCAAGTGCATTCGTTTAGTATGCTTGGTCAAATTGGTGGCATGAGCTGCATCCATGTTTCGTGCTTGTATGGAAATAAGTGATGCTATTGGAATCTGGATAGCAAGTCTGTTAGGTAGTGTTATTGCACGCCATCTAACAGCTTTGACTGATTATAGCCACTCACTGTGATGATGTCCGTTTAGAGAGCATAAGCTAAATTTCAAACAAAGGGCTAAGTGGCAGGGAGACTCCGGTTAACTTTTTGCACGCTGACAACAATTATGCCAATGGACAACGTGAATGTGTCGTTATAAGGATAACAAACAAATGTTTGACGGAAACCACAGGGAGGTTTGAATAAGATCCACATACTTGAACAAAAGAAGCGCGTAAACCTTCTCCGCATAACGTACATATGCAAGTAAGCGCGATTGAGTCGGACTCGATTTTGTGGGAGAATGCTGATAGGTGAGAAATTTTGCACCCGATTTCGTCCTCCAAATTGCTTGTTTTATGACGTAGTGACCATGTTTTCTGGCAATTTCACGTTTCGTGGTTTATTCACCAGTTTGTACGTATTTCTCCGGTGATCAGAACTATATGTGGATGCACACTGCGCTTTCTATACTTCGTTGGCTTTCTTTCAATATTCATTGCATACATCGCATTTTCGAACTTCCATGATTGCTGAGCTGAGCTCTCTTACACAATTCGGATAGA
>CALYDF020001815.1:0-56477 GCA_944474145.2 Dicrocoelium dendriticum
CAATGCCGACGGCTTGCGATCTCCAAGCCTGAGTTCATTGAGCCGCTCAAATCGAGTTGGTGCGCTGGGCCGCAACTGTTTCAAAATCGTTTGCTTCATCGTTTCATACTTTGCCTCAGTCGATGGGCAGGTAGGAATGTATTTAATCAGCATCACTACTGACAGAGGAAGGCGTGGGACGAGCTGCTTGTACCTTGGACGGTCCGCCGTTATTCTCTTATTTTCTAGTTCGATCTCGAGTATCTTAAACCAAACTTCTGGACTGTGTTCCATGAAACTTGGAACAGCTAAAGTCAGCATGGTTACGCTGTGAAACGACTCAGATGCCACTCTCGAAATGTGAGTCGAAAGATAAAGGATGAACAAAATACGATAAAAGTACTAAAATTACGCAAGAAACAAATGAATATAGGTATATGATCGAGGAAAAGGAACGAACACACCAATAAATACAAACGAGGAAAAGAAAGGGAATTCGCGCTTGCGAATCGGGGTCACCGATTTGTAGGACTAGTTTATACTAGTCCGAGACTGTGCTCGAAAGTAAGCGCGAATATCAGTAGGCAATTGGAGTCGGACACAGCGGATTGTATTCGATGGGCTACAACAAGAAGCGGACGGATGAAGCGAGGCAAGAGCGAAAACGTAAGCGCGCGAACTTACAAGGCAGTTGTGTGTCGAGCCGGTTGTAAGATTAAAACAAGAAGGAGTAATGTGCAATCGGTCAACAAGTAAATTGTACATGAAAGATAAGAGTTATCTTGTTGAGCGCTACAGATATCTCGAATCACACCATTTATACCATCATAAGTTAGCAGTGGCTGCTGGAATACCTACTACCTCTGGCATAAACTAGGCAGAATCAGTAACATATGAAAACACAGAACTTTGTTACCAACCACTGAAGCTATCTTTACTTAACACGATGTATTTCATAACCGTGATCTAGGATCCATAATTGTACCAGCAGTTTGGCAGAGAATATTTAAGCCGATGGATATTTGTACCTGCACGAAGTGTAAGTCAATAATGACTAACAACCTGTTTGCATTTGCCAGAACCAAAGTTTAAGAAAAATTTAGGGAAAATTTTCGTGTCAGTATTTACAGGCGCCTCAAGCCAAAAGGCCCTAACGGTGTTTTCACTCACCTTGCAGGATTTCTTATCCGCTTCGGGTTACTGAATTAAATCTATCACATCTGTACTCACCTACTGACAGCACTTTGTAAAATTTTTAAAATTTGGAAACGTAACTAATGCGTGGAATAAATAAGGTAATTAAAACATCTTGGGGTTTTTGGGTTCACAACGTCCAAACAAATTTTAATGAAGTTCAGGGAAGAAAAGGGAAAAAGTATTTCCAAATTTGAAATCTTCGCTTGGAGGAACACTTGTGTGAATTATTTGCGCGGCGCACCACTTTAACAACATTTTGCAAGTATCAGCTGACAGTCGTACTTTTGATGTTGTAACAGTTAGGAACAAAACATATTCTTACTTTAACTTGTAAACTGTTCGAGTTTAGGAACTGAAGCAAATATGTGACTCCAATGTTTGGGTACCGACGCATTCTAAGGTAAGGGAAAACCAGATGGATTTTACTTATGCCAGCATTGGAGAAAACACTTATGCTCTTTTCAGCATTAAAATCCTACTTTCGCTAAGCATAACCTTCTTACAGTTTTATAATTTTTCATAGAAAATTGCTGCGCAGGGCTGTGACTCTACGTTATAACCAAACTCTTTGTCCGTTTCTGAAGTTGCAGTAATAAAAATTAAGGAACAATTATTTGATCACTAGAACTGATCTCTGCAATTTGTGAACCCATTTAAACTGCCGAGACACGAAGAGAAATTGTTTGTTCCAAGCGAGGAATAGTTCGGATTTGGGCAAGTCGAACGAGCTGGTCTCATCAAAAACACAACAAGCAGCACCAGTTTCTATGACAATTTTATCGGTTATCTACAGGAAAGAATGAACCAATGTCCCAAACAGACTGACTTCAGTTCGTTGTCATTGAAACAATTATTTTCCTGCAAAATGTTTGAAGCAATTCTTAATCGTTTGGATTTAATTTCTAAGACCTGGAAGCCAATAACAACGAGCCGTTTGACGAAGTTAACAGCGTGCCTAGATTTGCCTGAGCTGAAAATTTCAACTCGGAACGGTAAACAAATAGTGGTTATTATGCGGTGGGTAGAAGTGTTTCCTCATTTTCAGTCCAACTCATTGTCGTGTGAAAAATACAAAAAGGTGTTAAATCTATTTTATTCCTAGGACTACTGCACCTGCTGGAAGAAACTCACCACACATAAAAAGTGTGGTGAAACGAGGAAAGGCAGCTCAGCTTTTATAAACTGGAGAAAATGCTTATGCTGAAATGTAATTTTGAGGTTAATGGCACCAGGTGTCCCTGCGAACGTAGTTACTACATACTGACGCAGCGCCAAGGTATACTACAAAAATACATTTAGCTTAGGAGTATTGCGCGACAGCTGTTGTTCCAGATGATACAATGTGAATCGATGCATCAACAACACTGCCGCAGCCATTGTAATGACTAGTGATGTAAGTGCTTTTAGTTATTGCGTTAAATAATACATGAAGGTATTTCGCTTTTAAACTTGTTGCACGGTCTGCATGTGATGAAACATTTAGTTATGTTTGGTTAAGCCTCCCGCTTGGGTGCGCTTAATATATGGGAGCGTCCCAATTGGCCGGCAAAACTCTGGCCATTGTAATAAAGACTGATTTTTTTCGGTAATAAATCCAGCTGTGATAAATCAGCCGTTTCGGAAACAGTTTCCATCACACTAGTCGGTATATTTGAAATTTTAAGTGTAAGGCTCTTACTACGAAACACCACATAAACATTCTAACGTGTTATTCATGATGTATTTCGTGAGCTGGATTTTGTTATGGCTAACTTCTATAATACTTTATTAGCTAAAGCGTCTAAAGTAGCGCACTTTCATGGTCTTCGTCATCTCTTCTAGAGGTGGATAGAATAATTACACAGACAATCTGTGGTACAGATATTGTGCCATCGAAATCATGGCTGAAAAGGAAAACAATATGAATAATAAGAAAAGAGAACAAGAAATGCTTTTTTGTCAAGTTTACCACTCACAGATTTAGAAATTTTTTTCAGTTTGTTCTTTTTTAGGGGGAGGAAGAAGGGACACCGCAACACACTGATGCGCACGTCCGCCATTGACATCGATCTTGAGCCATACCTTCCAAAGATTTCAACCAGCAAGTATCCTCATCTCTCGGACCCCAACCAGGTAGTCGACAACAACCGGCCGAGGCCAATTGTTTCGTCAACTTTTTCATGCGGCTTCTATATGTTGTACGCTGTCCACCAGACCGTGTCTTCCAGCCCTGTCCAGCAAGTGCAAACAACGCACGACGGGGGTAACGCTGGACAGGCATGCGCAATACGTGTCCCAACCACCGCAGTTGATGCAGTGAGATGACCTGCTCGAGCGAGTGGCTTCCACGTCCCAAGACACGCTGTCTAACTTCCACATTGCTTACGTGGTGCTGCCACCACACACGGGCAATGGACCGCAGAGAGCGATGCTCGAAGACGGATAGCATGCGCAAGTCATATTTACGAATGGGCCAGGTCTCGCATCCGTACAACAGTACAGCACGAACAGTTGCACAATAGACCCGCCCTTTGATGGAGAGACGAATGTCGTGGCGACGTCATAAATGCCTCAGCCTAGAAAAAGCGAGGCGTGCTCTCGAGACGCGCATCGAAATCTCGTCTCCAATAGCCCCGCCAGCAGTGATGCAACTTCCCAAGTAGACAAAGCTCTCCACAACCTCCAGTGTCTCACTAGCAAGCTTGAGTGCAGGCAGAGGCACCTGCCAGTCTTGAAGGTGAGCCTTGCATTTGGATGGCGAAAAGTACATACCGTACTTTGATGCTTCAATCGTCAAGCGGTTTATTGCAATTTGGACGATCTGTGGATCGTCACCCAGCAAGATGATATCATCAGCATAATCCAAATCAACAACTCAACTACCTGGAGGAACTCAACGCCAGCGTTCAACGAATCGATCAGAGCGTTCATAAGGACATCCTCAATGGCAAAGTTGTATAGGAACGGAGAGATAGGGCATCCTTGTCGAACTCCACTGGAGATCACAAAGGTAGGCGAAAGCTTGCCGTAAGCCCTAACCCTGTCCGATGTCAGACTATATAGAGCGCGCAGTATGGAGACGAACTTCTCGGGGACACCGTTCTTCAGAATGCACTGCCATAGTACGGTACGATCGACAGAATCAAAGGCTGCAAGGATATCCAGGAACACAGAAATCGTTGGCCTCTGATACACATGGCGGAGCTCGAGGTTCTGGCGAAGTGTGAAGATTTGATCGATGCAGCCGCGCCTAGTGCGAAACCCAGCTTGTTCTTCTCGTTGCAACGAGTCGCGTGTTGGGGATAGGCCTGCGAAGTATGATGGACACCAGCAGCTTGCAAACGACGGGGACTAAGCTTATTCCTCTGTAGTTGGAGCAGATTGTGCGCAAGCCCTTTTTGAAGATGGGTACGACTATCGATTCACCCCAAGATGATGGAACCTTCTCTGTCTACCAAATTTTCGAGAACAAAGCGTGAGTTCTCGGACCAGCGATGCTCCACCATCTGTGAATAGAGCTGGGTGAAGACCATTAGGGCCGGGAGCTTTATAACGCTTCATGTGCCGGAGCTCCTGCTTGATTTCCTGGGAAGAGGGAAGGTCTCTTGGGGTAGAAAACTCGGCCCCAGCGCGAGCGCCAGAGGTAGCAGATGGAGCTGGGGGCCAACAAAACTGCGAGCAAAAATGTTCGTCCCATCGCTCCAACCGTCGTGAAGGTTGGTGATTAAGGTGCCATCCGCTTCGCATATTGTTTCACTTATACCAGATCGAGCACCTTCGGTGACTCGAGGAAGATGAAAGAGTTTCCTGGTATTACCAGAGAGACTAGCAAGCTCCATCTCCCTAGCACGTTTACACCACCAAGCTTCGCGGTCCGTTTGCAGACTCCTGCGCAACTCTCGACCAAGATAGTGGCGTTCTTCAACGTGTCTGGAATCCGATGGGATCAGCGGCGTCTGTCCATCAGCGACAAGGAGTCGGCGGAAATCCAATGTTTCAGTGGGTTGGGTAACTCCACAAGTGTCGACACTGGCGAAACTAACGCATTTTTGATATGCGCCCACTGCGAATCGAGATCACCGTCAATAGTTGAGCCATGCAAAGTTGACAGTGAGGCTTAGTGCTCGAAGAAACAAGCGATGATCAGAGCAAAGAGCAAGTAGTCTGTCTCCATGTCTGATCGACTGCCACCGAGATCAGAACTACCGTGCATCCGGGCTGCAGTCTGTAGGGGCGTAGGCGGAGACGACAAATAAGGCACGCTTGACATCTCGACGCCGGCTTACGTTACATGAACCTCTTATTCTGACGCACTAGTCGGCTGTGACTGGGATCCAGCAGATATTTCTGTATCTGTCTCTGAAGACAAAGATGTCCCGTGTGAAGGACGGGAGTGGGGGCTGTGAGTGGAGTGAGGGAAAGACAGAAGAGCGGCATAGCAGTAGTAGAGTGAGCGGTGTAGTCCATGATTCGTCAGTGAGCGTGATACTACCCGGTTGCCAGGCCGAAGTAGAGGGTTGTCTAAGGGGGCCCTACCCCGAGCCTTTGATCAAGATCTAATCTACAAGGCAGCAGAGCAATGTGACGCGTCGCAACCCGTTGGAAGCCGGTGACCAAGTAGACGGTTCATACGCCTTTCGGTCCGTGAAGGACTAGGGGCCCAACTCAACATTAAAGTACAATGCCTCTCAGGGAGGGGCAAGGGGCAGTGACTTTATTTAGGGGAGACAAACGGACATATGTGGCTTTTTATAGGGAGAACGGCACACCCGACGTTAGTCAACTAGACTAATTGGGAACTCAACTTGTCAACAGGAGAAACTAGGCCTAATCATCACCTCATTCAGTATCCAGTGTTTCCGGAAATGAGAGAGAAAATAAGAGGCTACACAGCACTTACTCCATTTCCATGCCTGTAAAAAAATTGTGCTTTGTTTGTTTGCCCACATGGCTTTATTCTTCGTTGCGTTTAACACATTCAGCCTTATACTGAACTCCTAGGAGGAAATGAAGTTGGCAGGCTATGAAAACTCACACAGCACAACAATGTTATATCAAAGATGACTGACCTAGTTCGTTACAAACTGAGTGCATCATTTTTCATCACGACTATTGCCTCGGGTGTGGCAATATGAAATGTCCTGCAGCATTGCGAATATGAGAAAAAGCATCAAATGTGGTTCACATGAGTAATGGATTTTGATATAAATAATTGAGGTTCAGCACAACAGCTTCCAAATCAGATGAATGACCAGCTTGTCCGTGAATGCACTAGACTGCAGGTTTAGCCTGTTGGGCATCATCAGTAGTGCGCATTTATGGCATCCTTCAGGATTAGAATCAATGACCATTACCGGCTTGTACCGTTAATCAGCAGATTATGCCACTGGGCGTCGGGGTACAGCTTCGGACAGTCATAATTTACAAGTTAACTGTGACATAGCGCCTCTTATCATCTACTGCAATACAGACACCATAAGTTGCAGGGGATAGGGTTGACCTTCAAAGACACGACGTCCACTGACTCTATCTATGTACGACACAGCATTTAGAGACTGTTAGGGCGGAGACGTTTTGGTGTACCCTTGATTTGGGGATTTTGACTTAGTTCTTCATCAAATGTCCAATACCAGAAAATTTTCGCTACAACAAGTTAGGCAGGTAACTGGGTGTCATGTGCTTAGCGATCCGTAACTTATTACGCAAGCTCTAATATACCGCTTTTACCAAATCCAAGGTGAAGGGCACCAACGACTTCATTGAACTCATCCACAGGTAGTATTAAGCACCTGTAACTAATAACCTAGACAAGTTTTCACGCCGTCCGATGCTGTATTTGCTCAAGTTTTATTTGTGAAATATCCCGTTTCAAACATGAGCGTGCATCTTATACGCGCCGTCGATATTGATGCCATGGCATTGGTTCTGACTAAAGTTGAATACATCCATGGCAATTTGTCGTCCATTGTACTGCAGGTGTAATCGGACCTCGCCAAAGGGTTGTCAGAACAATACTGAGCGCAGTTGCACCGGCTGTCATATACTACGATTGTTGGCATCTTTTAGACGCACCGTCTTCCAAGTGCATTGTGCTCTTACATACGCTAGCATCTGTACATCTTTTAAAATTGGCCACGGTAAGTACCGTTTGACCAAGAGTCAAGAAGCAATTTCGTATATTAGCTCGTGCCCCCTTCAGTGTCTTCACTCCGAAGTACATTAACACAACCTTATATCTTTCGGCTCATTCACTATCTCAGGCACCTAGCTCGCGCTTGCATATATATATCTTTTAACGCCCTTTTCCAATTACTGGGGTTCATAGATATTTTTATATGTCTCGACCGCTTCACCAGATGTTCAGAAGCCATTCCGGTAAAAGGTTGTACATTTAAGCCTGCGGTTATGGATTGCTTGATAACTTTCGTCTCACAGTACGTTGGCTCATCCACCATGAAATCTGACATTCTCTCATGCAGCAGTCAACTGATTGCTGGAATGCTCATACCAAAATCTAAGCTTTTGCACTGCCTTTCCGCATACTGTAATTAAGGTGCAAGCGTTTCCATGGTACCGTTAGGATAATTAGAGTCAGTTCCTGCATCGTCGTGTATGCCCTGGATTCAATTTTCCTCTTCCCATGCACATACTTTGCGTTCACTTGGTCCGGTTTCACATCACATGCTGAACAAAGTTGCTGAATTCACAGCGAAGTCTCAAACTTCACTGACGTCTTTATCTACACACAAGCCGTGCAAAGCGCTCTACAACCTCTCTACACTGTCCGTTTCCGAATGCCGTAGCGAACGTGATTTGAGCTAAATTTAACCCAGGATATTCAGCGAACAAAGGTGTTCGTCGACCACATCAAAGTGGTTTTCGTTGAAGCTCCACATTCAATCCACACTCTAGCTTACAAACGAGCAGCCGTATTTGCAGTCATTTAACCAGCATTAGATAAAGCTAAAACCTTGGTACTCTTTAATGACCACTGAATAACAATTAATCCCATAAAACCGACCAACTTGGTAGACATGTCAAACGTCTGTTCATTTTTAGCTGTTCTGTGAAAGTCTGCTATTTTCATTATTCTGCATCTTATTTTATTATATGATAATGCAGCTTTCCAGTCACAGGCGTTTGTCAAAATAAATGAAAATGCCCAAAAGACTTAAAAAACTAATAAGCATGCTAGTAACCCTCCGGTGTGTCAGTTTGCCACTGTGTCAAAGGGGCACATCAAATAAATAAGTAATTAAATAATAGGTAAATTTACCGGCGTAAAGTTTTTAGTTCATTTTGTGGAAAGCGCGTTAGTACAGCGAGATTCGTCATGTCATGTTTGAACTGCATTAGATACGGAAGGATAATGTAAAGTTACGTTGAGTTTAAATAAGTGGCATTACTTGATAGTGAATGTTATCATGTACGTTTTTGGGACGGATTAAATTAGTGCGCTCAAACCTTGCAGAAGGTCAAAGATGTGACTGCGTTAGACAAAGGTAGCAGTTTTATCATAATAGGTAAATATTATGCTGTCTCGCGCATCGAACTTGATTCGACAGATAGACGTACTCCAACAATTGGTAAAGTAAGGGGATTTGTATTGATTCCCGAAAAAGGCAGACAATCCCTAATTCTAGCAGATAAGCCGAGCATACATTTTTTGAAATTGTGTGTGGGAAAAAATTGTGATACGTCACAAAGAATTATCCTTTTAGAAAAATGTAGGGTACCTAACAATTTTAAACCATATCTGTGTAGCAGCTTGTCAATGTTGAGAGCAGCTTGTTGAACTGCAGCCTTGTAGGCGTGATTGATGTAGAATGTTGAAATTTGTGCTAGCAAAGAAAATATTTTATACGTACATAGGTTGCAGGTAGTTTTCCATCAAAGTTGCTGTAAGGAGACCAACAGGCTGGATACAATTTGAAAAATCCAGGGGTTTCTATCTATGGTTGATATGTTCTTGGAAAATCCACAACGATTTCTGGTGTCTGATGGGTGTGTGTTAATCGATAATAGCGCATTTGCGTCCGGGTGATCGTGAGGTACTATTTCTGTAATATCTTATTTGTGCGTCCCAAATGCCAGTTTCTCATCATCTAAAAAATAAAGATAACGTAGTGCACCGTTGTACAATTGGGTCATTGTAGATTTAAGGCGCGCATAGCTAGAAAGAAAATGTCAAAACTAGTGGTAGAAAACGACATTTATCGATTTGCGTATGTGCCTATATTTTATGGTGCAATTTTCTGTAGTGGGTAGCAATATGAGTTCGAATAAAACAAGGGTTGTTGGGGTAGTGCAACTGAGTTAGTGATGCAGCATGTCAGTTTTTTCACTTTCGCTACTTCATGCAAATATGTTTAAAGAAGTTGGAGTTTTTGGATATTTGAATTTCCAGGAATGGCAGAGAATACGCAGTTGGGATAAGGTAAAGTTAAGCAATTGATCCTACAAGTTTAGTGTACACGACATATATCCAACCGACTGAATACTGCCTTCCGGGAGCAACCATCCCTGCAGCCGTGGAAACACCCTAGTTAACTGCCAAACGACTAATGTGTCATTTCTGTGTTCAAGCGCAGACAGCCGCACTGGACCCGGGCGGCTACACGTGCATTGATACTTAAACGCCAGGCAACGTGCTGGTGCTGAGCCCGTACGAAATGCTTTAAGCAACGGTGACTGTTTAGGCCTAAGACTGGGGTATGGTGAGGAGCGACATCTACCGGGGACACCAACCTAAACGCAGAGTGTCAAATATGCTGTTGAAATATTTTGCTCAGCCTTTTCCTCGTTAGTCTGACTGGTCAGCTACGGGGATTAACCGTTGAGGCACTCCAGTACGCACTCAAATACCGTTTATTACATGGCAAAAAGCTTGGACCGAAGGAATCTTGCAACACATGATTTGCAATAGTGTGTTTGCCTGGTTGTTACCTTGGCGCTGCTTGATGCGTACCAACTGCCCGGCTGGTTTCCGAAGAACTATGAAGACGGTTAGATATATAAAAAGAGTTTGGCATGTCGAGGAGCCGAACTTAGATGCGCCTGTGTTGTGTGTCACATTTTCCCTCGCCGACACCCTAAACATCCCACAAGACAGCCTCCAGTTGACGCGCAATTTGCGCTACATGGCGAGTTGCCTAAGATTTTGCCTTTCATATTAATAGTATCTCACTTATTCTATGTCCTTATGTATTGTTGGGCGTATGTTTTACCTGCAGCTGAGGTGCACTGATACCCAAGAGGATGGTGGTACTGACGAGGAAGAGGAAGATGGCGAAAATTATGACGGTGATGATACTAAAGATCATAACGATGAGCATAAATAAATAAATAAATAGTTTATTCTCGACTATACGTGGCACGCCTTTGGAGGCATGATCGGATATGTACAAATGTGTAGACATTTTATGGCAACTGTAAAAGTGACAGAATAAAATTGTTCATATATCCATGATTGGAACTGTACAATGGTAAAATTGCGAAACAATAATTTGGCTGTCTTGAAATCGGGACCTCGGCTAATTATAGATTGAGAACCCTGAATGATCCATTGGAAGATAATTGAAGAGCACGCTTAAGAGATATATGACAATACAGTGAAATCGTGTACAAATAACGCAAAGGTCAACCGTGATATCTTAGAAAGCAAAAAGACGACAGTATATGCAGATGTAGAAGTTCCAGTGTAATGAACCTATCTAGAATGGTGACGCTAGTTGACCTGCTAGTGTGAAGAAATGGGCTGTGACTTTATTCGGTGGCGAGTCGCATTCGCCAAGTTGCAGTGTTGTTAAACGGACATTTTTGGTTTTTATTGGGAAAATGCTTGCCAAGCGAAAACCCACCACGTCTTGAAACACTGTCGCCAATCAATTGAATGGCAAGTTGTAACTGGCTGTTTCTGGTTGAACGTTTGTATGCTTGGTTATTCGCGGTAAGGTTGCGTCCCATTTTTCTTCCGGCTGATGCGATAGCCGTGTGCCTATTGCGATCTTGAGTCCTGTCCCGTGCTCGCTTGGTAGGTCGTGAACTAAACATCCTTTTTTTAATATGATGTGGTTATACTCTGCAGAACCACGTGAAGTCTCCCAGGTATATATGTGGATACATGTTGAATTGCTGTTGAAGGCTTGAAGGACGGAATGTGGTTCCGAAGAAAGAATCGCAGATCCTCGGTGTATGTAGTAAAATTGCTTAGAAATATACTAAAACACGAACAATTAAGCGGTCAAAGCTGATTGAAGAGCTCATAATGACCAATTGTCCAGGCTTTGTGTCGCTGGAGAATGTGCCTTCCGAAGTCATAAGTAGATCTCCAGGCAAGCGTTATGTGGAAGAGATAGCGTTTGGCAAACTGAACCCAAAGGTTCAAGCCTCGGAAAGTTTGTATCCGCGCATGATAACGAATGATTTGTTTAGTTAATGAGTTGTAAAAGGTTAGATAACCTTCCGCTCATGTACAGATAAAGGAACGGTGTGGCTTGTCTTGTTGTCACAACGATGGACGATCCCTTGGGTGCGTGTTGCTGTACGTGTGACAAACTCGGGTAAAAAAGTAAACGAACCGAAACAGCCACAAATACAAGAAAGGAATGCGTCTGGAATGCAGTCAATCAATGGCGGCGATGACTGAACTATTTTACCCCTATACATGTAAGTGATATTTAAATATCGCATATACATGTGTAACATAAGTGGCGAAATACTACGAGAAGCAAGAAGAAAACAGATCAGTAGATAATGAAAGATTGTTCCTAAATTTGAATGAAGATGAAGAAAAGAGAGTTTGAGGGGTCCTAATGCGCAATCGCTCAATCGGTTGGAACCAGATAGAGGAGGACGAGATGTGCAGATTATGCGAAAGAATATCAATCAGAAAGAGCCACAAGGACGCGTTGCCCCAGTCTTAAATTGGTAGGAATTTACGAAGTCAAAGAGAACAGCGTCAAATGAAGAAGGAATGCAACCGAAAGCACAGGAAGGAAAGAAAGGTTCGGTAAAACAGGTTCCATTGAGGAGAAGTGGAAAAACCTCCGAGGTTTTCAGGTGATGATGCATCCTTGTTAAGGAAATGATGGATGAATAATGCCTAGTGATGTAATTAAGGTGAGGGTAACAGAGCTTTGCGTCAGCTGTAACTAGATCCGTTGTATCTTAGAATACCGAGAGAGGTTAGAAAACAAGAGACCGCTCAGACAAAACCATATAAGTCATCAAGATGAAGCTAGGCCACAAAATATAGTTAAGTATGAGGCAATGAGTGTCATCATAAAAGGAGCATTTTAGAACGGAAGTGGCTTAGGGAAACGGCAGTTAGCCTCGGAGTGATGTGAACAGGCCGTTGTGTCTTTTAAAACCTGATCATAAGGGACAAGTAGTCCAAAGAAAAGCGACCATTAGGACAAGAATAGTGTCAGGGAAGTAAGGAAGCCGGATAATTTGGTTTTAAATAAAAATGAGCGCATCGGCTTAAAGAGCAGTGTTAAGGATGGATAGTGGATACAATAATAATGATGAATAATGACCAACAATTCTTTGGAAGTAAAGTTTGTAAGGCGGTACGTCCGCAGAACCTAAGAAGCTTAGATCTCAGAAGTCAGGGGTGGGTCATAATGAAGGAGACCGATCAGAAGAGTCCAGGTAAGACAGCAAGATGAAGCTAGGCCGCCAACTTAAGGTGTAAATAACAGTAATGAGTGTCATAAGGAAAGAAGCTTTCGGGACAAAAGTGACTATATGAAAAGTCAGTTATCATGCCATGGAAAGGTCTCGGGATAAGAGGAACTTAGTATCTGGAATGTAGAGCCTAAAGCGAAAACGTCTTGATTGTCTGGCAGCAGTCAGAAACAGGAGACTAGTCAGCCGAGGGTAGATTAGTGCCAGGACCGAAGGGATATACGTTCAATTGAAAGGTAATGCAAGCGAAGTGCGAAATGTTAATGTTCTATTGAGGAGAAGTAGAAAAGCGAAGCATATTCTCGAGGTTATGTTAACAGACCATTAACTCTGCCCATCTTTGATCATTTGGGTCACAGTAGTCCGAAGTAAGGCGACTAGTGAGAAGAAATTAAATTATCAACTCAAAGAGTGAAATCCGTAGAATTTAGGTCTAAGTACCAAAGGAGAGCACCGGCTAAATAGATGTGTGCAGGAAGAAAGGGCACATAGTAATAAGGATGAATCATGACCAACAATGTTTTTGAAGTAAAGGTTACAAGGCGGTACGTCCGCAGAGACTAAGTCGCTTAGATCTCAGTAGTTTTAGGTGAGTCAAAAAGTAGTACAGACCGTTCAGAGAAGTGCGGATAAGCCAGCAAGATGAAGCTAGGCCGCCAAATTAAGGTGTGAATAACAATAATGTGTGTCATAAGAAAAGAAGCTTTCGGGACGAAAGTGACTATATGAAAAACCCGTTAGCATTCAAGAAAAGGTCTCGGCATGAGGGAAACAGAGTGCTTTGAACGTAGAGCCTAGAGTAATAACGTCTCGGATGTCCGGGAGCATTTAGAAACGGGGACTGGTCAGTCGACGGTAGATTACAGTCAGGCCCGAATACCTGTACTTAATATTGCGTAAATGCAACGAGTAGCGTTGCTACTGTGTAGCTGCATCTAATTTATTTTATACAAAGCTACACTTAATGATAGTACTTAGGCTTGAAAGCTCAACTCAGCGATTCCATGAGTTTAAGAATCTCCCTCACCGTCTACGCCTTGGGTATGTCCAAAGGTGGTTTGTTTCAGAAATACACCACCGTTCGCATGTTGTAGCTTTAGTGATCGATCCTCTTAAATTCCGGTACGACAATCCTGTACCATTGTCTTTGTGTGCTGCTTGGTGTGCGCAGATGAAGCAGCGGCACGTAACTGACGCGTTCGCCTAGATGCATGTTCAACGCTTCATGATAAGCTCAAGCAGCTTTCAAGGGTAAGACAGGTTAAACTACCCTAATCTTGTTTACCGGGCGTAGTGGCACGTCTCTTATACCTGGGATGAGCCATGAGGCAACCTGCTTCACCTGCTCAATCCTGTGGACCTTGCCCCGACTGAGTGACCAGTAGGCGGGTGAGTTGTACGCTAGCATTGGTCTGATACTAGAAGAACAAAGTTGTGTGGAAAGCCTTTCGGACCGAGTGTGGAAGCAGCGCTTGAATCCCACAGCATGCCCTGTCCGTTTTGGTAAACCCTGTTTCTGTCATGAACATATTTCAAACTACAGAGTGAAAGGGTGCCGAGATCATACATGGATGGCGTTGTGTGACTGCTTGTCTGCCAGATTGAAGACTAGGCCATCATCACCCTTGCCCAGGATCATGAATACTGATTTGACCAGTTTGACCGCGATGCTGACTTTTGCTGACCACATGGAGAGGCGATCTAGGTCAGGTTGAAGCAGGTCGCAGTCGTCGGGCGCCTCAACTTCCCACCATCCCTTAAGGTCATCTGCAAACAGGGCACAAGGTGAACTGAGAAGCTGATGCAAAACGTTGAGGTGGATCAGGAAAGAAATGTGCTTAATAACTGTGCCTTGTGGGTCGTAGATGGTCAAGAGATATCACATGGCCAAGTAGATATAACTAACTAAATAAATGCTTCATCCTCGGCGGTGCGAGACACACCGTAATATACAGGATCATGCTAATACAATGCTTAACATCCGTAATGGTACAGAACTTATGCAAGTTAACCAATACATACTAGATATATGTGTATGTGTATGCATGTGTGCAAGCATGTGCATGTCTAGGATGCATGTGGATTCATGTGTTAGTTACCACGTTGAGTGAGTTTGTTACAACTACTGTTACTTTGTGATTTTCTTCGGCAAATTAGTACCCTCCACGTCCTACCAATATGGAATTCACTGATCCAAGGGTGCAGTGAGCCATCAACACCGCACACGCATCTTCAGATTGCAAAGGTGGATCACATGGTTCACCTTTACGAAGTCGATGTGAATCCATGTGAATAATGTCAACGTAATTCGCTTGATAAATGGCATGCACCCATTCGTGTTTCCAGGAAAGCAGGTTAGGTATTCACGGGCGACCTTCCATGAACCCATCTTGTGAAGGCGTCAATATGCTTTTCGACTCCACATGCTGCAGAAAACAACGTGTCAAGATCATCTCGATTGCCTTATATAAATGTTCAATTTTAGCTGTCGGCATTTCTCCACCTTGCTCGGATCGCTGCTCTTTGGATCAGTTCTACGACTGTCCATTTGTAGTCGCTCGCCAATGCACCAGCGGACAGCGATCGGTTGAATAGCTCAGTCACCAAAAACGCGATGTTGGCTGATAGCGATTTGTGGTTCAGCGGATGGAGTCCATCACGCCTGGGCAGGCTTTGTGCCATCAAGACTGGCGAGTAATTTGCGCACATCCTGCATACTACAATTAATTCAGTCCATCTCGGTAGGGGCGGTGTGCATCGAACGGGTCTCGGACGTCTGGTAAACAGCAAAGAGGGAAGCGAACTGCGTCCCTAATGCGAAAGCACGCTAAGTGCAAAAACTGGACGAGGTTCTTTCTAGCCCCCAACTCAAGCATATCCCCTGTGGGTTACAAGCCTTGCTTAACCTATCCAAAGACCAACTTGGGAGCTGTGTTTCCAACGGTTGCGTGCTACTCTTCGAAGTTTCGGCATTTGTTCGTTTGCGTGCTATTGCAGACATTTCCTTGCTGCTTATGCTTCTTGTAACCTGCAACAGAGCCGGTGCGCACGCATTTATTTCTTAGCTGGCCGGTGTCAAGCCAGTTTGACATATTCACATCAAACCAGTGTCGCTTGACTGGTCCAACGTTTCGACATTATAGGGGTGCAAACCGGGTTCACAATGTTTAATCCTCCATTTATGATGGACCAATGGGCTACAACTGATGTACCTGCGCTAGGTACCATCCCATTATTATTGCGGCTCTAGTGAGGCAGTTAAACTTCGCCGTCTAGTAGTTGCAGCCTCGCACCGGCGGCGTAAACGGCGGTGGCAGTTTTGGCCAAAATAGCTCCTGCAGCTGCTCACCAGTATACCGCATAATAAAATCCTACGTACGGTAACACGCCACGGCGGTCGTTGGATAGCCTATCACAGCGGAAGAAAGAATACCCGCTGATTTCTACTTTGTGCGCCGTTGTCACTGCATTTAAGTAAGTTTAAGCTAGGCCCAATACACCTGGCTGTCGTGAGTCAATAAGGTGAAGAACTTGTAAGTATTAAGGGGATTTCCTCGATTTTTGTGTGGATTCGTCGCAGTTAGACAGAGGCAAGCAGCCAGTGCTCATCCAGGAAAGCGCAGGACGGCCGTTTCGTCCTAATGGTGATTGTCAGTAGTGTGCACCAGCCGTATCCTACCGGATTCGAACCCACGACCTTACCATTGCGAGTCGTCGATACAGGCTGTCTGCCTGTGACTAGCTGTGATGAATCCACACAACAATCGGAGAAATCCCCCTACTACTTACAACTAAATAGTAATCGTCCTTGCAGCTCACATGTCCCCCCGATTGGTAACGGCTTGCGAAGGACATGGTTGCTCTAGGTGCCAGCCATTTTCTCCGCACATCCGTAACATGCAGGACAAGGGAGAATGAGCAGCACTATGGCGCGGTTAGATGTCAGTCTTTGAGATTCGCCGCCGGTGCTCATGGCTCAGTGATATAACTCGCTGGCTCGCATGAGTAAGGTCATGGGTTCGAATGCAGACGGATTCGGGGGATGCGCGCCACTAAAGAGTAAGAATAGCAAGAAACGGACTTCTAACGCTTTCCTGGATGCGTGGTGGGTGTCTGCCTGTGTCTAGCGGCGACAAATCCACACAAAAATGACGAATGACGTCATGTTTGTGCGTTAGACTGCAAGGCTTTTTTAAGGCTACAGACAGGACGCGGTAGAAACCATCAAGCGCGCATGAAGCGATAGCAAACTGTTTATCCGGTTTCGGTGCGGAACCTGGGTAAGTATTCAAAACTTTGCAATACAACGATCTGTTATCCGGCCTTTAGTGGGCCGCTTTATTTCAATCACGGAGGACTTAAGTTTTTCTCGATCTGCTGGAACTATATCTGCGTGCACGTAGAACTTCGATCACCTAAGTTTACCGAGGCGCGACCCTATCAGCCTCGCAACAGCTTCATCAGAAAAGCTAGCCTTATTGTTTGGAACATTTTCCACAAGTTTGTCTGCAAGCGGCGAGATTTGCTTCACTTTCAGCCAGACTGCACAGACATCCAAGCTCCAGTCATCCAGAATCTGCAGAAACTCGACGTCACGGTCATACCATACCCGAGGGTTTGAATCCGACTATACAGGAGCTTGAAAGCACACCAAGTTGCGACGCTTCTGGTAGGTGGATGGCCCACTCGGTTATTTGGACTTTGCTTTTGTACGAAGTCGTCACTACCTACCTTGTGAAACATTCCAGTTGCCATGGCAATCAAAGAAAATAACAGTTGGTAAAGCAAGATCATGTAGTGACTTTGAAAGTCGCAACAAAGCTGGTGTTGTTGATGATAAAAGTTGGGCGGAGGATGCCGACGATAATGATGATAATGACGATACCAAGGAACCTAGTACGGATGCTGAATATAATGAGAATGCTGAGGAGGATAATGTTCGTGCTGTTGTTGCTTATGATCATGATGTAGATGACGATGGCAGTGTTGATGATCATGTTGGTGGTGACGAGGAGCATACTGGTGATTCTGAAACTGATGATAATGAGGATGACGTTGACGATGATGAGAAAACTCAACGAGGTAGAAGACTAAGCTGAAAATGCTGACTAGTATAAGCATGAAGAGGAGGATCTGGTTGTTGAAGTTCATGAGGATAGTGTGGATGAAGATGATAAATAGGTTGGTGATGATGATGATGCTAAGGACAATGATGATGATGGGATAGGTAATGTTTTTGTGATCGATGCTGAGCATGATAAGAACGATAACGATTATTGACTAATTATTACTGATTACTGGTTGGAAGAAACATGCTGCGTTAACGCCTTTTAGCTTCATTTAATGTTTCTAGAAAGAAACCCGCCATGTTGGACTATGCTATTATCATAAAACTGGAATGTTCATTGTAGGGATTACGCAAACGGCGACTGCTAGGGTAACAGCCCTAGTTTCTTACACTGGTCATCGTAGAACACACCGTAACTAAGGAGTCAGCATGGTCGCTACATGCTGCCCTTGCTCAAACCATTATTTTCTAGCCCCAGGTGAGAGTGCAATACCTCGGAGTGACATACTTTAGCATTCGTCATATAATTGGGAAGAAGAACTGAGCTGCAATCTCTTCGGAGGAAGTGTTAAAGTTGTACCATAGCGCATGAAGCATACGAATGCTGGTTTATTAAAGCCTTAGCGCATTTTCCGTGGAATTCGAATAGTGCCGTGAGGGTAAACCGAGATAACAAATGAATGGCGAGGAATTCAACGTTTGGACTGCCGGCGTGTAGGTTCGACTCTGCTCACGCATACGAATCTGGCAGGACTCAGCGGGTGCGCGCTACTGACGTGTCTCAGTAGGAAGAAATGGCCTTCTAACGCTTTCCTGGATGCGTGGCTGTCTCCCTGTGACTAACTGCGACGAGTCTACCCAAAAACTTACTAAATCCACCTACTACTTAAAACTAACCATTTGACTAGGTTGCTCGTAAGCTTGACTTTGGCAGTCCACGTGGATATGCGGTCGGGATGCTACTGAAGCAGTTCCAAGTCATTAGCTGAGCGGATTACTCTCCAAACCTTTACTTTCCCCGCAAACAAAGCGCAAGGTGATTGGAGTAACTAAGGCACATCGTTTGAAAGAATCAGAAAAACGTTTCGTCTAAGTGTAGTGCATTCGGGCATGCAAATGCTCGATGGATCCCCGTCAGTAAAATAACTGTTCACCCTCTACCTTCACAAAACTAGATCTTCTCGATCCATCGACGCAGCTGTCTGCCAACACCGCACGCCCACAGACTGTTGCGAAGCACGGCATGATTTACTTTAGCAAATGCCTCACCTAAGTCAATATAAATGACGTACACATTTTGGCTCAGCAAATGTAACTATTTGTGCCTCTTCAACAGTAGGTTGGTGTTGCTCTAGCGACCATTCACTAAGCCATGCTGTGCGGGCGTCAAGAGCCTGCCGGTTCTAAATGCTCTAGAAGACCCTTTTGAACGATCTTTGTGAGGGGTTTTGTCAAAGCAGCCGTCAGGCAGATTAGCCAGTAGCTATCCACTTTTTTGGGTTTAAAGTTTTCGGTATTTTCTTAAGACTAAGCACATTTAGGCGCCTGGTTATAGCCCAGTGGATAATGACCTGTTGAACAGCTCGGTTACAAAAAGCAAGATGAGGGTCAGCATGGACTTAAGGATCAGTGAGTGGCTTCCATCTGGCCAGGCATGCATCGTCCCCTCAACACTTGCCAGTAACTTGCGTACATATTCAATGCCGTAACCCAACCATCCTATTCCAGCGGGCGCAGTACTTGTCAAAATCGGTACATACCACTGAGTCACATTCAAATGAGCGAGCCAAGTGCACAGCAAATGCAGACGCGCGCTTTGTGCTTGAAGTTAGGGGCCGTCCATCTAAGCCTTCTACCACTGGCACATGGCCTGCAGGTCTCAGACGCCGCTTTGCGTAGGAAAAGAACCCCTTGTCAGCCCTTCTTGCGACGCTTCCAAGCTTCGCTTCGAAGCTACTGCGCATTCTTTTATCCACACTTTTGCTGCGCTTGCACTGTACATTGTACACTTTATAGTCTTCATTAAAGCCATATACTATGAATGTTTACGAATTGCTCTGCGCCGTCCTCGGGCCAGATTGCCGCATTCATTGTCTAAGCAATGTGGCTTGACTGACCCAAACCTACGGTACTAAAGAGGTACGAAGCAGACGGACAACAAGTTCACTCACCTCTTTAATGATAGTGTAAGAGATTTCAGTAGACCAGTAGTCTAGTAATGACCATCATATATGGCTTGCTGCCCGCACGACATCCTTAAAGTCCGCCTTTCAATAGTTGGAGGCTGACTCCAGCGGAGAACAGTTCGGTAGCGGCAGTTCCAAGCTGGCCATGCTCATCGAGTGGTTACCGCGCCCTAGTACTCGGAGAACTAAACGCCACGCACATATTGCTCACAGCTGGTCAGAATCAAGTCCAAGTGGGATAAACTCGAGCACATTTATTCGCGTTAGCTAGTTGATGTGCTGTGTGGCCACAGTTACAAATATCATAATCGTACAACTCTTCAAAACTTCATAATGGCCAGGTGAATTTCAGCCTTAGGCCACTGTTTTAAGAGTATGTACAAATCGCCTATGGGTAAGAACAGCACTATGCTCACATGGTGGAAACATGCGGCAGATATTCCAAGCAGCGGCTGAGCGGTCGGCGACACACCACGACCACGAGCATCACGCATCGTCTAAGCTGAATCCGGCAACATAACTGCGCACAAATGAGCAGCGTTTCGGTAGGTACCCACTAGTCTGCGACACAAAAAAGACCCTATGTAAATCAGAACGCCGCAACTATCCTTTGATGATCTATCACAGCGGAAGAAAGAGTTACCGCTGTTTTCTACCTTTAGACGCGTAAGTCGGTTTTAATTGTTCGCAGCAAGGCATAGTATGTCTGGTCACTGAGTGGGTAAAATTAGCCGGGCTCATGGCGTCTTTTCTTCAGGAAGCTGGCTTTACTAATAACTGCCCGCAGGTTGTGGTAGGAAGCTCTGGTTGCACATGGAGCATTAGAATACCTTTGATCCGCATTCGCGGAGAAACTTGGTAGAACACCTGAAAATTAAGCATAAGCAGATTGGTTTCTCCATCGTCACTCCGCTGCTGTAAGTACACCATTGCAAGCTTGGCTTCTCTTTGTCTGCTGGGGCAAACTCAGCGCGCATGCGAAGCGTAAACTTTTAGCATATTAGGAGGGAACAATATTAACTTGGGGCTTGCCAATTTAGGAAACGTCACCATTATAAGTCGATTTTGACTCCGGTTCTATTTTCAAGGCGAGTGAGCTATTTCACTTTTAGCCTGCCGTCATCCACAAAGAGCAAACAGTCAACCAAAGTTTGCAGAAATTATAACGTAATGTTCATAGCGCACCTGGACATTTGGAATAATAGATTCCGTTTCTTGACGGACCAGAAAACGGCGGCCAATCAAGTCGCTAGATGTTTCCGTTGGTTTCTTGGCATTCGCATTTTCCATTAATTACCAATTTGCTTATCGCAAATTTGAGCACTGCTGTCGTCTGAAAATTCCCAGGCCATGAAGCCTAGCTTGCCGGAGCCCTGGCACGTTGCTGCAAAGAAGGATCGCTGCCGTTCTAGCTGTTGACTGTTGCGCTGAGTTTAGTGCAGGACAAGCCGAGCTGCGCGTTTAAGTGCACTTCGTTACAACGCACATATTACCAGGCACATGGTCTATTTACTGTCCAATCTGAGAGAACTTGCATAAAAGGTATCCGCAAGACGTCGCGCTTAATGCCTTTAAGTAATTGCAATTTTTTCGCAGGCACATCTATTCAGAGAACATAAAATTGTTATCTGCATAACCACATGTACTCGCACGTGCTCGGTGCCCAATGATGAAGGTGATTTTGTTGGTGCCACCGATGGTGATGGGGATGCTTATGCTGCTGTTGTTGAAGACATTAATGATGATGAGGTCTATGTTGTTGGTATTGGAAATGCTGATAATCATTACCATAATGGTGGTATTGTGAATGACGAATATGATGATGAGGATACTGTTGACGAATATTATTACTGGTTACTGTTTACTGATTTTTGGTTGGAAGCAAAAGGTTTAGGTTTATCAGTGTAGCGGCATCTTATGTCACCCTGGGACAAGCACCTTTACGGTTGGGAAGACGTACTAAATATTTTAAATCTGCAATGTTTGTCCAGTAGCTTCCCATATTCCGACACGGACTTGCCTAATATACGTGCTGCGGCAACTGGTTTTACGTTTTCAACGCTCTGCATTGAAAACAAAGTTCATGAGCGACACGTATCTACTTCGTTACGAAATGTTTGTACCGGTGTCCTCCTGTGCTTTTTGGTGTGCGCAGACAAAGCAGCGCCTCTAGTCGGATTAAGCACCCAGCTACAATGTCCAGTGCGTCACGATGTGGTCAAGCATCAGTTGATGATTAGCTGGGATGGAAATCACTAGGATCGTACACCAAGCTTCATGTCGCACATCTCGTAAATTAGGAATCAGCATGGTGGTTACCTGCCGCACTAGTTCGCTCTTTTCTACCTCATCCTGGGTGATAGAAAAATACGCAGGAGGGTCGTACTCAAGCTTTGGTCGTATTTTTGCGACTAAGCAGCCCGCGGTGACACATCGATCCAAGTGCTAAAGCCGCGCCTGATCGCCCGTATCAAAGAAGGTTTTTTGATAGAGCTTCTTTTTGTAGTTTCCATGGATTTTAGGACTTTTGGTGACAATACACGCAGGACTAGCAAGAAAGACGCGGGATGGTTTGTTTGACCTGTCAGCGTGTAGTTTAGACTGTGCTCACACGTACCCAACCTCATTAATTACAGCTTGACTAGGTTGATCAGAAGCTAGACTTCGGCAGTCCACGTGGAGAAACGGTCCCTATGCTGCTGAAGCAGGTACAAGTGCGCGGATTACAGTCCAAACTTTCATGTATTTTGCGTGTATTGCACAATGAGATTGGACGAGCTGAGGAACTTTGTTTGCATGCATAAAAAGCCAAATCGGCCTTAGTAAGTTACTTGGAGCACGCCAATGCTCGATGGAAATAACTGAATAAACTAGCTATCCACCTGGACTCTCCAATATTACTTAGCATTATATTCTTACTCCATCGAGGCAGCGGTCTGCTAACGATGCGAACCCTCAGGCTGTCGAGCAGCACGGCATGATATGCCATGTTAAATGCCTTACGTAAGTCATTTTAAATGATGTTCATGTTTCGTTTCAGCGCATGTAAGCATTTGGGCCTCATCAACAGTAGGTTTGAGATGAACTAGATATCTTTCACGAAGCCACGCTGTGCGGTTTTTCGAAGGCATTTGGATTCGCGAAGCTGCAGATGGCTATCCTTTATCATCTTTTTGAGCGTCTTTTTCAATTCGGCGTCAGATTGATGGGCCGCTAGGTATTCAATTTACTCGGGTTTCCATTTTTCGGTATTGCTCATAGGACTGAACATTTCTAGTCCTTTTATTATCCTAGTGGTTAAGGACCTGTTAAACAGCTTAGATACAAAAGGCGAGTTGATGGTTGAGAAAGACTTGGAGATCCGTGGATACATTCTAGCTTTTTCGATGGGTTCCTTCCTGTCAAGGCTTGGCATAAACTTACTTTTATCTTCAAAGCTGCTTCTGCTGCTGCTGATATTGATGGTTATCAAGTTACTGTTGGTAAATTTGATGATCGTCATGCTAACGTTTGAAGATATTGTCGGTAATGGTCAGGTGGATGATGATCATGTTCATGAGGATGAAGTTATTCATGTTCAGCAGCATGACGTTGGTGATGGTTCTGATGCTTTTGATGATGATAATGTTAATGAAGAAGGCGATGACGATTACGACCTTTAGGACTGTTACCACGCTGATCAAGAAAAATACAAGGAGCATGATCATAAACCGATGCTGACGATTGTGGATACATAATGCGGTGGACGAAGTTGATTATCAGGATGGGGTTCCTGATAAATACGATGATGTGGTTGATGATGAGGATGATGATAATGATGATGCTGTCTATGATGATAAGGATCAGAATAAGTATCGTGCTGCTGATTCTGATCAAAAGGAGGATGGTGGTGTCAAAGAGGATGGCTGATGACGATGATGAAGATATTGATCGTAACTTCAATACGGATATAAACATATATAAGCCGGATGATGACGGTGCTTACTATGATGAGGATAACGATGACGATGATAAAGTTGATGACGCAAATAATGATGATGTCGTGAATGAGTGTTATGGTGAGGATGATAACGGTAGTTATGTTGATGAGTCTGATGATGAAGACTTTGTCAATGATGACGATGATATTAATGATAATTATGATGGGTTTGGTTGTACAAACAATACAAGGCATAAAGTAAACACCTCGAACAAAACTTAACTAGAACCCACGGACAAATAAACCTAGACTTACACACGGTTTGGAAAGAAGAAGGAAACGAATTATCCTGTAACCGTGGTTCCATAAGGCATAAAAAATACAGTACATGATTTACGAATAGGTTTTGCAGTAGTAGTGTAATAGGGAGGAAATAGTAAAGTGTGCGGCAGATGCGAGTATTTGTGCAGTGTCACTGCAAAAGAGTAATATTACTGGCCGTGAAATATCACCGATAAATCAGTGGTCGAGGGAAAAAATATAAATCTATTACGCGGTTGTAGCGCACAGAGTAAAGAGAAGTAAAATGAGCAGCATTTTTAGGGAAAGAGATAAACTTTACTGAATTAAGCCAGCAAAGTTAGGAACACGTAAATTTTTCCCTTGGAATTAACACTTCCCAGCGGGTTCGTGCTCTAAACGTTAGCTGCCACGTCATTAATTTCTTCTTCTTCTTAGCACGCTTTTAGCAATACATTCTGTCCATTTTTCCTGTATATTACAAATGACCAAACGCGTCCAGCTAAAATAACTCGAAAACGCACACAAGTAATAATCGGCATCCAAAGAATAGGAAACCTCCATGTGAACTGTCTTTGTAGTCATTCAAATGAACAGCCATATCCCATTTCAAATACGCCGCCACGTTCCACTATAAGCGGTTCAACATAGTCGATCCTCACTACAGTGAACGCTTAGTATTGGTCAGACTTTGGTCCATTATACCTGGGGCCATCAGCTGACTCATTGGCTCTGCACGGTTAACGCGGCATTTTTGCACACTTGAAAAGGACGCGTTGTAGATGAAATCCAACCCCGCTCCAGTAGCGTCGATGAGAATCGAACAAAGTGCGCTGCGCACCAGCGTGTCCATTGAGGTACTGGTAGCGAAGTATAACAAAGCAAGTGACAAAGTGGCGGCCGGGAAGTAAAAGCAGATGCCTCGCGTCGTACTGTGCCGAGAGTTGATTCAACCTTACGCCTTCCCGAAAAATCCCATTAAGAAAAAGGGGCTTGAGTCGTCTTAATTGGTAAGACCTTAGTTGTAAATTGCGGCTTGCTATGTTTGGTTTGATTTCTTCAACTAGACGCATCTCCTCGGCAAAGAACGTTGACTAAAGCGTAGGTTGTTGAATGTCGGCACTCATTATCTCAGCTGGTTGGTCAGGTGCAGCGCGCCTCAAGTACTTGGAGATTAAATAAGCGTTGAATTGCAAAAAGTTAAGGAAACGTTTGCGCAGAGAATTCCATGTCGGGCCAGGCTCAAACGTAGTAAGCCAATGCTCCTACGGAGTGAGCAAGTAAACATTAGCAATTCGGGTCTTGACCAATCAGGCGGTAATTCAACGAAGATCGCCGGATGCAAAGGCCATGGCATAGGGACCTAAACGATAAATTTTGGTCCATGTAACCATTGTTATATTTTTATAATGGACGACGTCGCGCTTCCACGTGAGGCTACATCAGCCGGGTTCTACTTCAAATTTACGTAGCGCCAATGACTGCAGTGAGATTATTGTTCTATAACTGTAACCCTGTTAGCAACCTACGTCGCGAAATGCCAAATAACACATCGACGGAGCTTCAGAAATACCAGGGAGCATGTCCAGAATGACGTGCTACCGTGTAGTGCTATCTGCTCTCTAAATTTCGCAGATATGCGCACCCTCAGTGCGGCAGCAGTGAGCTCCAACCATAGTATCGACAGGGTTTTAATGAGGCGGTCACGTGATTTACTACTAAGCAAGAAACTACTAAAGTTTCCGTCGTCAATCTCCAACTGCAAATATAGAGCAGCACCGTAAGCAGCCTCAGATGCATTCTAAAAGCCATGAAACCTCAAAGAAGGTGCACTGCATCCCAATGCATGCATACAAAGTTAAACGGACTAGCTGTTCATGACATTGGCGTTTGATAACTAGTTGGTCCATGCTTGCTCATACTCCATGGGTTGAGGCTCATCAAAATCCAGTTAACTTTTTAAGAAAGAGGGAAAGTAACGTTGCGGGAAGTAGAACGGGCGCAATGATGTCGAGAGGGCCATAAAATGAAGCTAGAAAAGAGAGGATAGCTTTACGGGACAACGTGTTAGTACTACCCCACAAATTAAAAGTTAGGTGGTCCTGTGTAACGTTCCAGTTTAAACCAAGCGTATTTGTAACACTATTGTCCTCAGTCGAATACCTTATTCCGGGAACCTTCTGTTCCCTCTCATGTAACTGCGCGATAACCTCATATGATTGCTGAGCCACATCGTCAAGTGAAAAATTCCATCGGATGGAATACGTCTAAGTTGTTTGACGCGTGCATTTGCCACTTGAACAGTATCTACACTAAATAACCAAACATTGACATAACAACAGTTATCTGTTGCTTCTTAAACCGTTGGTGGTGAGTCACAAAACTGTCAGCCGTATGTGACCGGACGCAAATTTAGCAGAACATGGTGACAAAGTAGTAGCCAACATATGGCCAGTCAGGCGATATTCAACAGGGGAAACAAAATTTGCCATTCCTCTATCACAAGTAGCTCCAGCGATTCCGGTTTAATATGAAAAATGACCTGATGAAACGTCACTTCCATGTCTTACGCGACGGTGATTGGGAGGAGGTTGAACAGCAAAATCTTCCCCCTATGCTGTTAAATATATGGGACCAGATAGTAGTTGTTGATTGCGTAAGGTTTCACGGTATAAAGTTTGAAAATCAAGGAGCACTTGCACTTTACCTGGCTTACGTGGATTCGATACCTAGATGTGGAGTATGTACCTGGTTTCTCTTTCATCTGCTGTTCCCGTAGTGAAGCACCTTCAGCAACTACTTTAAGTATATACACTTTCACTGCCTTGCTGTACGCTTGGCGCAAGGCGGCCTACTTTTATGAGCGTTTTCCTAATATGACGAGCCAAACCATTGTAAATTACCGGTTACCTAGGAAACCGAGGTCTCCTGGCTTTCTTGGTAACGCAGTCTGGTAGTGAACGCCAAGCTTTTCTTTAAAAAATTTCTGTAGTTATAACGCCCGCTTATAGCTTACAGTCATAGCAATTATTTGATTGACTAGAACGCCAAATTCCCCTTCGGCCGTTTGCTTCAGTAGTTGATGAAGGCCAGTGGTACCGCAGCAAAGTGAGTTGATCCACCTTGTCACAATGAAAATCAACAATGTGGATTGAGCCCACCTGCTCGAGTGCTGTTTGTTCGGTACCACTACGACCTAGCCACATGTTGTTTCAACAGTATACCGATAATCAGGGGCCCTGCGTCTCTTGTATTATACCAATCTAATTACAGGGTGTCGCTTCCAATCAAAAATTTAACCGTGGCTTCCAGCTCCGGTAACCGTAGACCTGAGAGGCGGGACCATCTGAAGAAATCGTTGTGCCTGATCCATGTTGAAATCTACTCAGGGAGACGATTGACTGAGATAATGAAATCAACTAGGACGACCTCAAATCCATCTATAGATTCAACCGTCACACTGACCAACTGGGATGCCAATCGGCTTCGACCAGCAATGCTGCCAAGCTTAGGTGTCATCCCGGACCGTGCAACCCGATAGATTTTAGTAATGCTAGATGAAGCAGTGTAGTATCCGGTCCACTGTCTAATAAGGCTAATGTTCTAATGGCGCCAGGAAATCCAGAAACAAGCGGAGGCAACAAAGCAAGTAATAGAAAAGAAAGCCCGATATAACTAAGCGAAAAAGTGAAGCCTTCAGCGTTTGGTGTTCTGTAGTCGCTTTGCTCAGCGTGGAATAGCAGTTGATGCAACAGCTTACAATCGTTCGTTCACAAAGTCTTTGTGATCAGCAAATTTGTAGGTAATGAATCAGGTTGAGACATAGTTGACAAAGTAGATGGGCGTGACAGCATTCAGGTTTTTCTTGGTAATTGAGCGTTCGGAAATAATCGCAAAGCCAAATATTGACGTTGTTCGAAATAAACCCATTTGAGGAAATTACCTCCTGATTTAGTCCCAGTGTTTAGGCAAGCAACCTATCTCTAAAGGTTTAAGCTTCTGCCTCTATCGGTGCTGTTCGGTGGTCCGCAAAGGTGTGCGGGTGAGGTAAAGTTAGTATGGAAGACATCCGCGGTTTCAGTCACAAAATCCATCAAACCATTGAATTTCGGTTCTCTTTGGCTAGGCAAACTCAGGCAGCATGCTACTTAAACTTGCATCGCAAATGGTTGGGCACCCTCCTGATGCCAAAGTAGATTGTTCTCGAAACGTTCAAATTGGTTGCATACCACAATGGTTTCAACCACAAGTATCCCAAAGCAGGTACACAGCTAAAAGAAAAAGAGCTGTGCAAGCAGTGAGCCTGATGGTAGGACAATCAGTTAGAGCAGTACAGTGCGTACCAATAAGCATGTGGGGTCTTCAGAAGCCCCTGCGCAACGCGCTTATTGCTTCTTCAAACTCTTCACCAGAATCGAGTATTAAGCAACTTGCGTTAGCTCCTTTGACTTCAACACAACAGTAGTGTATCAGGTGTGAAAGCCGCATAGTTGGAGCGAATAGAATGCTGGAAATATTTGCGGAGTAGATTTGCAGCAAATGTGTTCATTTCGCGTTTTAGAATAAAGGAGAAGGTGACAGGTCTAAAATCGCTGGATTTGCAATCCTGACACGGCTTATAGTCATTAAGCTGGCCGAATCAAGACGTCCCCGATTATGATCGAACCCGGACACCAGATAGATCAAAATCAATATTATCAAACTCAGTATTTTCTACATCATCATCATCAGCCCAGCATCATCCTCAACTTCATCAGCATCATCAACACAATCATCGTCTGCTTCGTCATTTTCCTTGTTTTGTTGTTAAGCACACAGTAGCTCAAGTGACACAGCAGTAATATGTACACCCGTCAAATCACTGGTTCGCTTGATACCATGGAAACGTCTTCACACACATAAGTCAAGTGTAGGACCAGGTTGAACGGGGTTCCTTATAACCCTTAAAACCAAGCAAAATCATCGTATTTAATCATCGTGATCGTTAACCTCATCATAATATTCAGCGGCAACATCAACCTCATCATCGTCACCGCTCTCATCCTCGTCCTCATTAGCATCATTCAGATAAACAACATCAGCAGCATCTTCCTTACTATTATGCTCATTAACGTCAGCAACATAAGCAATGCCATCATCATTAACTTCATCAGTCTCATCGTCATCGTCAGCATCATAATCACAAATATGACCTCTCTCTCCTCCTCGTCCTCAAAATAGTTTTCCACCTGAGCATCAACATCATCATCCTTATTATCGTTATCCCCATTATCGTCATCCAAATCTGCAACACGGTTAAACTTATCATCATTATCATTCCCTCATCAATATCATCATCATCATCATCATCACTATCATCATCCTCAGCATCATCAACTGGCTTCTGATGCTTCAGGCGCGCCCAGCGGTTACTACCGCGGTCTGCATGTAGCCTTTACTAAGTTCTGCAGTCTGATAAACAAGCGCGATGTGCTGCACTACTTTATAAACTCTCAGCGACCAGACGTATTATGCCTTGCAGAGACACGGTTAAACCCTGAGGCAACCGCCTATGAAACAGAAATCAGCGGCTACTCATGCTTCCGCTGTGATAGACCATCTAATGTTCGCGGTAGAGTTCTACGTTTCCTTCATCTTCCTTGTGTGGGAGACTAATGAGCGCCTACCGAAAGGCTGGTGGTTTATGTTAGCAGTTCTGGTGTTTGATTTAACTCAGACGTTGCGAGTTACTCGTGCGTGTGGTATACCGCAGTCCACTGAGCCGCTGTTTTGACTGTTTGCCGCAGGATCGCAACCACATGAGTCGTCAGATGTTCCTATTCATAGGCGATTTCAACCTGCTCCAAATACAGTGGCCTGAGGCTGAACTTCATCCCGGCCACTGTGATATCGAGGGGACGTTTGCGGAGTTGATATTTGAAACCGGGGCAACACAGCACATTAACCAATCGACACGCATTACTGCGCGCGCGACTCTATCGGGCTTAGGCCAGCTTTAATCTAACTGTCAGCAGCGAGTGCATGACATTCAAGTCTTAGAGCCCCAGGGAGCGAGCGACCACCCGATGGTCATAGGCGGCTTTAAACTATCGCTGCCATATTCCCCCCACTGGAGCCAGCATTCAACTATTGGAAGCCGAACATTAACAACCTCATTCAAGCAGCGGGCCTGCTAGACTGGTCTTTACCACAGGGTTCGTCTATTGAAACCTGTTGGACGATCATTAAAGAGGGAGTGAATTGGTTGTGCGCCCGATTTGCAACCCTCAAAATTCGGAAAGTTTGGCCAGTCAAACCACATTGGTTCGACAAAGAGTACAGCAAAATGGCCTGACGACGCCGCAGAGTATAGAACGAATTCGTGTTTTCTGGTTCTGAGAAAAACTAAAAGGAGTACAAGCTACTGCAAGATTTCTGCAACAACTCGGAAACAACTAAACACAGCAGCTTCAAAGCTGAGCTTGCAACCGCCGCAAAATCTGCTCCTAAGATGATTTTCGCATACGTGAAGCGGCGCCTGAAGCCTGCAGCCAATATCCCGTTGTTAGAAGGTTCAGGTGGACAACCCCTAACCTCGTGAACAGTTCGTGCTTCCGCATTGGCGGCGCACTTCTGCTCCGTATTTGCAAGTGACCAGGTGTCTGTGACGTGTACTACGAGTACCGCTTCAGCCGAACTTGACAGTCAGGACAGCAATATTGAGAATGTACGCAAGCTTCTAGAAAGTCTTGACGAGACGAAGCTTGCTGGTCCAAATGGTATCCTCCCACTGATCCTTAAATCCCCATCGGCCATCCTCGCGCTGTCTGTAAAGGAGCTGTTCAACAGGTCCCTATCCACTGGAGTATTACCGGACGACCGGAAATGCTTGGTCGTAAAGCCAATACCGAAAGGTGCTAACCCAAACAAAATGGATTAATACCGACCGATCTGCCTGACGGATGCTTTGGCAAAGACGCTCAAGCAGATCGTGAGGAAGAGCCTTCTGCAGCTTCTCTAGTCGAAAAGCCACCTGACGCCCGCACAGTATGGTTCCGTGAAACTTCGCTCGTGCATCACCAATCTACTCTTGACGAGGCAAGAATGGTTACAAGCGCTGAACCTAGGTCAATAAGCCGACGTCCTTTACATTGACTTCAGTAAGGCTTTTGACAAAGTAAATAATGCAGTGCTCCTAGGCGGGCTGAGGACGTGCGGTGTTTGTGGTTGGCTGCAAAAATGGATCAGGAATTTCAATATTGATCGAAAGTGAGGGGTGCAGGTTGACAACCATTTAAGCGACTGTTATCCATCCAGCAGCGGCTTGCCACGAGTCACTGCACTTGGGCTGATTTTCTTTCTGATCCATGTAAACGATGTGACTCAGCTAATCTAATCACCTTGTGGTTTGTTGGCAGATGACTTGAAGGGGTGGAGGGTGATCCGCACACTCGGTGAATGTGATTTACTTGAGCAGGATCTCGATCGCCTCTCCACGTGGTCTGCAGAGGTCAACCTTCCGATCAACCCGGTCAAGTCGCAATTCATGAGGCTGGGTAAGTGTGAACACAGCCGATCCTACACGGTGGCTGGTCAACCGTTGCATCCCGCGCCTTTCGTGCGCGACCTCGATGTACCCTCACGCTGCGACTTAAAGTTCACTGACAACACGAATATGCTGTACCGAAACAGCCTTCGTATGCTTTGGGCGCTCAGGCGCAGTTTCAGCACTTGGTCTGGAGAGCTTACCACTCGCCACTTCGTCTCGATAATACGACCAATGCTAGAGTACGGCTATCCCGCGTATTGTTCCACCAACCTGGGCGAGGTACAAAAGCATGAGCGAGTGCAGCATGTAGCCACTAGGCTGATTCCAAACGTACGTGCGACGTACGAAGACTGACGTAATAAAATAGGGCTGTACACCCTAGCTTTTCGTCGACTGAGGGTTGACCTCATCATGGCGCACCGGATATTACGTCTGAATGATTACCTAATGTTGAGATAACTGCTTCATCTGCGAACGCCAAGCTACACTCGAGGACAACGGAGTAAACTTGTCGCACCGGATTTGAAGCAAGTCGCTCGCCAACGACGTTTCGAACGCTGAGTGATGACCGTATAGAAGGACCTGCCGCAGCAGGTAGTAGAGACAACTCAGTGTCGGAATTTAAAAAGCTCCTTAACAAACACTATGCAGACGCAAAATATACAGAGCGGAACATAACATAACCGGTATATGTCTAAGAGCGACGAATGCTGCAGCTACACAGAGAAAGCCCTACTTGCTGCTTCGAACCAAAAATCAGTAATCAGTAATCATCCTCATCATCCTCTACATCATTATCGCCATCATCACCATCACCGTCATCATCATGAATGTCATCATCAACATCATCATCACGCTCATCCTCGTCCGCCTTATCTTCAACAACATGAACATCCTCAGCAACATCCGCATTATCCTTATCCTCATTTTGGTCATCAACCTCAACAATACCATTATCATTAGCACCATCTGCCTCCTCATCATCATCCTCATCCACATCATCGTCTTCAGCACCATCATCAACATCATCGTCCCTCTTATCCTCCTCCTGCTTATCATTATCCACATGAGTAGCATCAGCGGCACCCTCGTTATCATTATCCTCCTTGTCATTAGCAATATCAGCAACACCATCCTCATTATCATCAAGAGCCTCATCAGCATCATCCACCTCGTTAACATGGTTGGACATCGCACAAAGGCCAGTACATGCGGCGTATGCAGCTACATTTCGCATTCCTTTTATTGTCATTCTGTGGAACAATTGCACTTACATCAAGGCATTAGGCATGACGTCTTGCGCATAGTTTTAAGCAATGTCCCACAGCTTGGACCGTGAAAAAACCATGTGCCTGGCAATCTGTTCATTATGGCGAAGTGTACTGCAACGCGCAGCTCCACTTGTCCTGCACCAAACTCAGAGCAACGGCCAACAGCTAGTACGGCAGCGATTCCTCCTTACGGCAAAGTGCAAGCGCTCCAGCAAAATCGCCTTCAAGATCTGGGTGATTACAGTTGACAATAGAGCTCAAATTTGCGATAAGCAAATTCGTGATTAATGGAAAATGCAACTGCCAAATAAACCGAAGAAAACGACTAGTGACTTGATTGGACGCATATTCCTTGTCCTTCACGAACCTGCATTTTTTGATTCCCAACCCCTAGGTGCGCTATGACCATAACATGAAAATATTGCAAACTTTGATTGCTGGACTGCTCTTCGTGGATGATGGCGGATTTAAAGTGAATTAGATCGCTCGCCTCAGAAGCAAAACTTAGTGCATAGTTCAAATTTGAGTGTGCCTTGTGTTGAATTGATACATAAGAAGCTAATATTAACCCGCCGTAATTACTAAAATGTTAAAGTTTCCAAGTGCGCCCTGATTTATGCCAAGATGACAAAGCTAAACGTATGGTTGGGATGGTTGGACGACAGCGTGGCAAGCACGATAGAGAAACGAATTATCTTACGTTTTTAATATTTGGGTGGCCATACAGATTCCTCCGCGAATGTGAATCAACGGTTTTCTGATGCTTTATGCACGCCCCTCGGTTCCTACCACAACGTGCGTGCACCTGTTACTAACACCTACAGTCTGATGAACAGACGCGTTGTTAGTTGTGTTACGTGTACCCTCTCAGCGACCAGACGTAGTACGCCCTGCTGCGCAGTAGTTAAACACCGGCGTAATCGCCTAAGAATTAGAAATCAGCGCTTACTCGTGCTTCCGCTGTGATGGACCATCAAATGTTCACGGTGGCATTCTGGTTTAAATAAGATCTTTCTTTTGTGGGAAACTAGTGAGCACCTAACGAAACGCTGCCTATTTGTGCGAAGTTATGTTGTCGGATTCAGCTCAGACGATGCGTGCTGCTCGTGGTCGTGGTACCTCGCAGTCCGATTGGCCGCTGCCTAAAATCTTTGCCGCATGTTTGCCACTACATGAGTCTTCTGCTATTCCAGCTCATTAGCGATTTCAACTTACCCTCAACACAGTGGCCTGAGGCTGAACTTCTCCCTTGCCATTGCGAATTAAAGAAGAGTTGTACGGATTGGATATTTGCAACAGCGGCCACGCAGCACATCAACCAACCGAGACCATGTATCCTTCTTGGACCTGCACTTGACCAGCTGTGAGCAATGTGTGCACGGCATTCAAGTCTTGGAGCCCGTTATATCGAGTGACTACTCGATGATCATAGCCAGCTTGGAACTCCCGCTGCCGTACTCTCCTCCGCTGGAGCCAACCTTCAACTATTGGAAGGCGAACTATACCGGTATCCTGCAAGCAGCGAGCCGGGTGGACTGGTCGATAACAAAGGTTTTGTCTATTGAAAGCTCTTAAATATCGTTAAAGAGGTGAGTAAAATCGTTGTGCGCCGGAGTTGTAGATCTTAGGTACCGGTGCGTTGGACGATTCAGGCTACACTGGTTCGACAATGTATGAAGGAAACGCGCCCGACGACGACGCATACTATGTAACATCTAAGTGTTATATGGCTCTAATGAAGGTTACTTGGCGTAATATATACAGCGATTTAGCTGCAAACATGCGCAAACAAGGAATCGTAGAAGTTTCAAAGAACAGCTTTAAAGCGCCACCAAAACGTACCGGGTCTAAGTTTGCTCAAATGGACAGAAAACCAAAATGTTATAAATATTACGCCTGTAGTACTGCAGCTGGTCTATCGATGAGGACGTTCTTTTATTGACCGTGAGCGTATTTAGAAAAGTCAGTAAAGGGCCCAGTGGGCTGCCTATTGCCACCCTATAGACTTCGCGTTGTGCCGCGTTCTAAAGTTCGAAATCAACAGTAAAAGAAATCCCTAAATAATTCGGCCGAAATAAGAATTGCACAGCCAGAGTGCTCAGTTAGTTCTAGCACCTACTCCCTAGTTTTATGTTGATGGACGCAACTATAACGAGTTTACGCAACCACGGAACAGTTGACCTCGTCTGAACATGCCGCATCAAGGTGGTCAATGAGTTAAATGAGACTTTAAGAAGATAGAGTTGACTAATGGTCTCAGTGGAGAAATAACCTTCATCCATCAGCGATCTAATTTATTACAGGAGAAGTAAGGGAGTTGAATGGTATCGGTAGAAACTCGTCACATCTAGACTTAATCAACCAGACGCCACACAAATGAAAGTGCATTTTACGCGCGTTACATCCTTTTGGGAATCATCAGCAGTGCGCATTCCATCGGACCATTGGTAGGGCTCGAACAAGCAAATCGAATGCTGCCAGTCGGTGGTTGAGATCACTGAGCTACGGGGGACGGCAAATACCATGGTGAATAAGTTACTAGCTGCGATATAGCAAAGCTCACTATCCAATGAATTACACGTTACTGCCGTGAAGAGAACAGGAAAGCCCCGTCACTAAGCGACGCGCTTAACAAACATAAGCGGCCAATTAACTTATGACATTAAGAGCAGTTTGGTCTGCGTACTAATTATAGAGGAGTAGTAGGGAGAGTTGAATGGTTTAGGTAGAAATTAGTCACATCTAGACTCAATCAGACAGCCGCCACAAGACCGGAAAAGCAATGTACGCGCGTTTTATTCTTTCGGGAATTATCAACAGTGCGCATTCCACCGGGTCCTTGGTAAGGCTTAAACCTGCAGCTCGATTGTTGCCAGTCTGCGTTTGAGAACATTGAGATATGGGGGACAGCAAAGACCATCGTGAATAAGTTACTAGATGTGATATAGCGCCGCTCACTATCCAATGAGTTACACGTTACTGCCGTGCAGAGGACAGGGTAGCCCCGTCACCAAGCGACGAGCTTACCAAACTTAAGCCGCCAATTAACTTATGCCATTATAAGAAGTGTGATCTGCGTATTGATTGCAGAAGAGTAGTAGGGGCAGTTCAATTTTAAAAGTAGAAAGTCGTCACAACCAAACTCACGCAGACTGACGCCGCGAGACCGGAAAAGCATTGTACGCGCGTTTTATTCTTTCGGGAATTATCAACAGTGCGCATTCCATCGGGTCCTTGGTAAGGCTTGAACCTGCAACTCGATTGTTGCCAGTCTGCGTTTGAGACCATTGAGCTACGGGGGACGGCAAAGACCATCGTGAATAAGTTACTAGATGTGATATAGCGCCGCTCACTATCCAATGACTTACACGTTACTGTCGTGCAGAGGACAGGGTAGCCCCGTCACCAAGCGACGAGCTTACCAAACTTAAGCCGCCAATTAACTTATAGCATTATAAGCAGTTTGGTCTGCGTACTGATTACAGAGGAGTAGTAGGGAGAGTTGAATGGTTTAGGTAGAAATTAGTCACATCTAGACTCAATCAGACAGCCGCCACACGCCAGGAAAAGCACTGTACGCGCGTTTCATCGTTTCGGGAATTATCAGTAGTGCGCATTCCATCGGACCCTTGGTAGGGCGCGAACCCGCAGCTCGACTGCTGCTATTCCGTGGTTGAGATCACTGAGCAACCAGCACCGCAACGACTATCGTGAATAAGTTAGTAGGTGTGATATAGCGCCAACCACAATTCGTGAGCCGCGATAAATCATATCTAGTAACATATTAACGATGGTCGCTACCGTCCCCCGTAGCTCAGTGATCTCAACCACCGACTGGCAACATTCGAGTTGCGGGTCCGAACCCTACCAATGGTCCGATGGAGTGCGCACTGCTGATGAATACCGAAAGCGCGAAAAGCGCAAACAGTGATTTTCCGTACGTGTGGCGGCTGTCCGATGGAGTCTAGATGTGACGAATTTCTACCTATACCATTCAAATCTACCTACTACTCCTCTGTAATCAGTACGCAGACCAAACTGTTTATAATGCCATAAGTTAAATGGCCGCTTAAGTTTGTTATGCGCGTCGCTTAGTGACGGGGCTACCCTGTCCTCTGCACGGCAGTAACGTGTAAGTCATTGGATAGTGAGCGTCGCTATTTCGCAGCTAGTAACTTATTCACGATGGTCGTTGCCGTCCTCCGTAGCTCTTTGGTCTCAACCACGCACTGGCAGCAGTCGGCTTTCGGATTCGAGCCCTACCAATGGTCCGATGGAATGCGCACTGCTGATGATTCCCGAAACGATGCAACACACGCACAGTGATTTTCCTGGCGTTTGGCGTCTGTATGAGTAAGTCTAGATGTGCCGAATTTCTACCTGGATCTAATTTATGATTGTTTGCATTTATTATCTAAAGAATCGGCTGGAGCTGCACATTACAGTTGTGCGTTTGTTCGGTTTACAAGCATTTCACTATCTTTACTCCAATGCGGTACAAGCAAACACTTGTGAAATACTGTTTTATTCGTGACAGTCTACGGTGCTCGGCAGGCTGTTTAAAGGACGCGTTGGAGCGAATTGCATTCGCACTGACTTCCAACATTAACCTTAGAATCTGTATAGTAAAGCACAGCTAACAACAACTACCAAAGGACTTGGTAGAGGTGGCAGAGAAGAAGAAGGCTTATATCAAGTTTACTTTCAAATGTGATGTTGCCATGCTAAGGACGACTAAGCGCCTGATCGCTGCTGCCCATAAGACCTGGTATGTTGCACAGGTCGTCAACATCAACTGTGCCAGCAACTTGCAAGTGCCCCATCCGAAGTAAGCTCTGCCAATCGGGGCCGGTTCTCATTGTGCAAACCAATTTACGTGTAACTGCGGAGCCCCTCACATTTCAGGTCCGATTGAGCATTGTGTTTCCGAGTGAAGGAAAACGTACCGAAGTGGATCCTGCTTGGAATAAACGAACAGCCTTTTACTACCTAAGCCCTGTCGTTTCTTAAGCCGCCGGCATCATCCAGAGTTAAAACCTATTGTTTACTGGTGCACGGATCCGCCTCGGTACTGCGTTCAATAGGTTGCAGCGGCAAGTTAATCCACCATGGCTTTGTTCCGCTGAGAATATAGCGATTAGCCAAATGCAGCCTATGCGGTGCCATAATACATAACTGCTGGCAACATAAGTTCTTTCAGTTGCCATCAAGGTAGATGATGAAGATTCCCTGGTTAAACCCTTTTGAAGAAAAGTAAGTGTAACGATTCCCCCAAACCAAGGAGGTTGTGTCGACGATCAAGGGAATGAAGATCAACCGAGGTAAGCTAGCGGCCATGAGGAGGATTCTTAAGAGTTGGGCAACATTGTCATGTCACCGGCACGGACGGGATGCTAGCTAGTAAATAAATTAGCATGGTGCTTCATATTGGACAGGTAAGCCGATTGCAATGTACCATTGATAGGAAACTTTATCTGAAGATTTCGTTTGGAAGCGTTTGTGCAAGTAGCCAATGTGCCATGCGACGCGCAGCTCGCTGCGCATGGGAGGAGCATTGCGACAGCGTCGAATGACTGCGCGATAGGCATTGTGCCTTCAATAATATGCTACTGTAATGCCGGTACCAGGAGATATAAGCCAAATGCTAAATTTTTGTTACCCATGACGAAACGCAGGTGAGAAACTGATATCTTTGTTAAACATTGGGAGCAGTAAACATAGTGTCTAGCTCCTAAACCAATCAATAATAAGCCCCTTCTTACAGCGACTACTGTACTAATAGATTGCCAATCATTCGGAAACATTTACAACCACAACCAGCTCGCGTCAACTGTTTGAATGTTGGAAAAGCTGCAAGTACATGGGATGCATACCTTGATGCGGATGCGAGGCGGTAGCGACAGTTTGGTGCCAGTTATTTGCTAAAACACCAAGTCAACAGATGGTGGGTTCTTGTCTCAAACTTTTGCACAATAATTGTGCCTGGACCTAAGATTGTTGAGACTCTGTGCTTACGTACCTAGCGTACAGATAACACTTGTTACAAACGAGCTTTTGACTAAACAATGTAAGCTTGTGTAAAGCAATATTCGTGGAACACAACGGCCTGTACTCTATATACGCGCAACCAGCATTAGTCAGCTGTGGCCGATCGACTTAACTAGACCGTTTCCTTTGACAAACCAGGATAACCGATTCCTCTAGTTTATTTGCTTAATACAAATTGTCGGGTTGCAGCAGGTGGAATCCCGCACTAACGGGTGAGCGCCATATACTATACTGTCATGAAACTTGTGATAGGGTATCACGGAAACGTAATGGTCTTATAATCAGCTCAGAAGCAATCCAGAGCAGCATAAATAAACTGGGCATCAAGAAAGTGCAAACAGCCTCCTACCAACTGCAGACGATGGATTGAGCAATTGGAACAATAGACCGATGAAACAGTGGCTGGTAGCAGAATATGGGGCCGGCGGGCAGCCATGCCACTGCTTTCTCTAGTATCTTGGCGGCCTATAAATGCCTAAATATCGCCCTTCCAATTAATGCACAGCCAAACACGTCGAGTATCCTTGGATCTAATAGTCAGAATGTACCTGAAATACAGAAAACCTTTAAACAAAGTCCATGATACAGAAAGGAATCCAAATCGTGCCTATAAGCACCAAGCACTCAGGATGGAGAAGTCAAAGATAAGCGATGGCAAGCCGGAAGGCTAGTTTCCATTCGGTTTGAAAGTGAATTGCAGCGGTTATCAACACGTGGCTCTGGGTGGCCAATCAAAAAGAACTTCCTGTTGAAGTGGAAGCGGACAAGTATGTAAAGTAGCTCAGTAAGGAATTCTCGACAGGTACATGATAGATGTCACGAACTGGAGGACCAAACACGTACGCGAGCCAAGGGTATCAACGATGGACAAAAGAACTCCGGGTACAGTCTGTGGTCGAACGGTTGAGAAGAGGAGGATGGTTTCGGTCCAAACGAAGACACTTTGCGGGTCAGGGTCAGGGTGGCAAATATCATTGATGATAATTGCCATATTAAATAATCCTTCTTAATGAATTCCTTCAGCTTGTCTGTCTCTTTGAAACACTTCAACTTACTTCTGCTTGAAAACCCAGAACGCTACTCGGTAGTATAATGTATGGCTTATAGCATTGCAAACTAAGTTTTGAAGCTTCACTCTTACTTATGCCTGTTTTGTGCCCAGTAGTTCGTGATAGCAGCGAAGGAATTTAAATTACCTACTTCTTATTCTGTTCATAGTAGCTTTCGTTAAGCGTTGAAACCACATGACATGACAATATTTTCGCTAAACCATTAGTATGTTAATCTTTGAAGATGAGGCATGCTGGCTGTTACTATACCGAAAAACTACACTTTCATACCACAATCGAACCCATCTGGTCTCCTCCGATATGGGTAAAAGGCGATCGAACCTGGAGGTTTTTAGACCTCAGCAGGAACCTCTCTCTTGACCGCCACGTCAAGTTGGGCAAGGCTTGCAACAACTGGTAATGAATGACCAAATGTTTATTTGGAACACACGTTGTGTGATTGGATAGCGACGCACCATCTTATTTTAAACCCCGATTAGCATTGCACTGAACTTCGATAAATTTGATCGGTTCAAATTTTAGCTGCTGCGAACAAAACATCCGAAATATTTTAGGAAGAGCAGTATTCTCAGGCGAACAACTACAACGAATATCCACCCGCTTCCTTGGATATAAGCCTGGTGGTCTGTTTGACTAGGATTCATTTCAGTGCGAATACCGATCCACTTTATCACTGCTAGTCGCAATCGTTCCATATATTGAGTTTCTCGGAAGGCGTTTCCATTTGTAATATTGCATCTAGCAGCGAAAATGTAGGGAAAGTAAAACTGCATGAAAGTGGCAAGAACCTTAGCGAACTAACAGACATGTGTTCATATGTATAGCCCTGTCTCGGTGTAAGCTATTTAAATGATCAGAATTGACACTAAAAATAAAACGGAACGATCCATCCTAGCATCACTTTACGTTTAGGTACCAACGTGGGATGATTTGTTAGCTCACCCATCGTTTTGTTAATAATCAGCAAAATTTACACCACGGCGGTTTCATGGTTTGCTCACATCAATTTACACTCGACTGCACAATAATGCTGACCTAATAACAACCTGTTACGCCAGTTAAAAGTTGCACATCGATCGTTGATATTAACTATGGAAACCGAAAGAGATAGTAAGCTAGCATTCTTGGACGTGTTGCTAAGTTGAAATAATGATGGTTCATTGGAATGAAGTGCATTCCGGAAGGCCACCTGAGTAGGCCAATATACACCCTTTCTGAGCTTTGTACCCTTGAGGTACAAACGTAATCGTGTTCGCTGCCTGTGTTTTGTGCTATGAAAATGTGCAGCCCAGAGATGATAGAGCCCGCAAAGGTCGGTATTCTCAAAACGCTGCAAGATAACGGTTGCCCGACACCACTCAACAAAAAGTATGCAGTGATCCTCGATAGCCGAGAAGTGGCGATAACTGTCTCTAATAAAACTCGCACCCGTCACTTCCCATTAAACGCGATGTTGCCTTTGATCTGTTGACCAGAAGAATTTTCGGTGACGTGTCTCGTACCTTCCGGGTCGCATGTTCAGACTTCCTTGCTGAAACCGCTCCCTTTATAGCCCAACGCGTTAAAGACGAGCTTCAGGTTCAGTCCCAAACTTATACCTTATATCAGTTTACCTACGCTTGTGTTACTAGGTACGTGGGGTACACTACCAGGCGTTTGTTTACACGCATTGCGGAACACTGCCCAGCGGTTTTACAGAAAGTCAACGTCATTCGCCCCAACACCTTCATCCTGTAACATATGGTGGAAAGCGGACACCGAATTAGGACCGCTGCTGCCTACCAAGTACTTTATGTGGTAAAGCCACGGTACACTAAATTTAACAGGAAGCAAATCTTACGGGCGGCAGAAGCAATCGCGATTAAGTTAATTCAATCCGAACTATACAAACAGAAGGCTATGCTGCAATGGCATCTTGCAGCTTGGTCCTAGTTAGCTTAACCAATTTTATCACCTCGTGCGTCTACAATGATCATCTGATGCGCTTGGCATTCCACCGATTGCCAACACGTGCTCTGTCAACTGGGTTGTTCGTCTACTTTATTGATCAAGACTCTTGCGTTTCCGTTTCTCGTGAGTTGGCTATGCCCACCAATTTGGTTCCTTCAGCTATTGGTGCTCTGACTTTTATAATTGTAAATGCCTGAGGTGATTTGTCAAAAAAATTAATCCTCACAAACTTTTGTTCTTGAACACCCTTCTGCTTTATTTTGCTGCTGGTTTCACAGCTATATATCCCTGTATCCGAAGACCAGTGCTCGCTGAAAGCTTACAAGCTGCTTCACGAGGCAAAAATTTACGTGGAAACCACTACTGTTTAAATGTATGTTCTTTTAATATAGGAAGTAATGTTGTCAAGTTTCTTTTTCCAAGTAGTACATCTGTGTCCTTTCCGCATGTAATGCATTAGAAGCTTATCCTAACGATCCAGCCTTCGTGATTGTGCGGGCCAAATTATCTCCAAAGAGCTAGTCATAACTCGACAGTGGTTAACAATAAGTAACCGATATTTACTCACAATTTTTCTCTCTTCAGAATGAACATGTAGGAATGAATGCATGGGAAGCTCTGGGACTCGATATTTCACTCTCATTGCGACGAAAGCTTGTCACCTACTATTTGCTTCTTGGAAGCATTAGACAGGCACGAGCGGAGTTTAAGCGTGCATGTTCGACTGCCTTAACACAATAAATAGTTTAGTAGATAAGCCAACTTACTCACTACGGAATATTTCCATGGAAGATAATGCACCACCGCGACCTACTTTATTACAAGTTTTCCATTGTTACCGGCTCCTGCCACCCAGCTACAAATAGAGTAGAAGGCGAAAATACAATTTTCATTGTACGCAACCCGATAACGCTGAAGTATACTTAATCGCTAAAGGGTTTCTAATTATCTGATACCTACATTTACATAATTTGCAAAGATTGTTTTCTAGTCTGTATAACTAGTGGTCTGGCGCACTAAGCCAGCGTCAAAAACTAAGTACACTTTAGTTGCGCTGGTCTGTAAGATACCCGCTTGCTTTGCATATTTCAGATTAAGCCAGCGTTCACTATAGTATAGATTTGGAGTTTAAGTTATTGTATTCTGTATTTTGTGATGCCTCCTTGGTAACATCGTGGGCGGTAATGTCATGCGATAATGAATAAGTCTAACACTGAGAACCACAGGTTAGGATCAAAGACCATGTCATGATCAAATGGAAATTAAAACATTCAAGGCTACCAACGGTCATTCATTGACAAATGCTAATTTGCCGTTCAAAAAGCGATCCAAAATGTTAGTAAAGCCGCGTTAAATAGCCCGCACAGTAAAACGATTTAACTGAACAAGCAACTACGGACTAAATGTGGACAATACTACTAGCAATTGGCATAACTCTTTCCGAGGTTTACTGTGAGGAATTCAGTAAGTTACTTTTAATGGATGTGCTCATCTGGTAACTTAAAATTTCCTCAAACCATTGAGCCGATAAGGCCTTGAGTAAGTTTTAAAGCCAAATTTGTTTTGCATATTATATTTACTCCACTAGCCTAGCACACAAATTTTACATTTTGATATCTTTCCACACGTTCTAACAAGTTTTGTTTACCAGCAATTTTGTTTTGACCACTTTCTCACTCGACGACCGGTAATCATACATAAAGTGTGATCATACTTTATGTTAGCACTTCAATCTGTTGTTCCATTCACAGCATTACCGTGGTTTCGTTTGTCGTTCGTGTTATAATAAAATCATTTTAAGTCAACTGGTGGAGAATCTATTGATATTTTGAACATATATTACGTGAAGATGATCTCACAAGCTTGAATTCCATGATGCGGAGTGCACAGATATCGCAAAGATGACTCATGGAAGTATTGCGAAAGCTGGTGAAAAATTTGATAAGAAAACTGCCACCAAATGAAAGGGAACATACCAGGGTGTTCATAATCATCGTGTTATGCAATAAAAAGCTATCCACTCTATCGCTGTTTCCAATGTGAAAGAAAAGCAAGAACTAAAATATGAGGACAGCTGAATCAGTACAATGTCGAGTTAAATTGCTACGGAACATAGGAAAGCATCCGGAACGTAAAATGTGAAAACCACTCATCTTATTGTGGTTGGAACTAAATCGACATTCAGGGACATTTGGTAAAGGGCTAGAAAATTATGTTAGAGGTGGGTGTGCGGTCGTCACAAAAAACACTACAAAAATATCTATGCCAAACGCAGATGTCAGCACAGGTTACGAAGGGTTCGCCTCTCAGCAGAGCATTGTCGTCACTTGTATCCGTAATGTTTACTAGAACTGTTTAGTTATGTTACAGTTATCTGCTGCACTGACTGTCCAACCCTTAATGCCGCTTGACCCATCGTCGTACCTATATAGGCATGGAAGGGAGCCACAACAAAACCCTCCAATAAAGGTAAATATTCACCGCCATTTTATTAACACTGTCCTTATGAAAGCGATCGACATAAATATATATCACTCAAGTAATTGATTAATTTTGTTTCCTTGCCATGTAGAATCAGCAAATATGTGTTCGCGTTTTGTCCATTCTTAATTATTTTGTCAATTTGCTTTGTCATTATCTAATTCCATGGGAAGTAACGGTATGGGATTATAAGGAATAATTCACAATCGCTGAAGCGAACTGGGCATAGATACCGCGTTCTTGGCTTCTTAGCTATCACACTTGTATATAAGTGACACAAACCACAATCCATCTGAGTGAAAATTAGCCTGGTGAAATTAAAAGCACGATTTTTTCCCTTTAACCTTCACGATATCCCGCTTTCTATGCTGTTCCATAGAAGTCACGAATAAGGGAAACTAATGCTACGTTGTTTAACAAACCCTCATAATTAATTTTGTTTATTGGCTGTATTACATAGCTGCTGAAGTGCGTCTTTTCTCGTTCTGGTCCCATGAGGATGCACGGAAATGTTGTGATCTGGTAGGTCTACTAACTAGGTTCTTTTCACATCCGCTTTTGTAAGTGTCGTATGAAAATAAGCACGGCTTATTCGCATTTAATTCCAGCTTATTGCAAGATCACTACCATTATGGAACAAAGGAGGTTTCCGGAAATGTTTTGCCGGCTTACCCATCGAAATAGAAGAAGGAGGATTCATCACGCCGTACAGGATTACAGTGAATACGATCAACATCAAAAATTTTGCAAGGAATGCAAAAAGGAGCAACAACTTCGCATTCGTAAATCGGAAACTCAATTTGAATGCACAAGATTGTGCCACTGTGACAGGGCCGGATTGGCAGAAGACTTTGGGCAACTTGAGTAAGTGTGTACATAGCTCATAAAATACGTTTGCCTCTTTTGTCTTACCATTTCTTGTGTTTGCACAGGGACAGAGTCTGCACATCTTTTATGGTGAGTGGACGACTTGAGTTCCAGACAATTAGCAGTTACGTCTTTCGAAATGAACACTAGAATTGCGGACTTATAAAAGTCATTTGTTACTATATTTGTGGTAATTGAATACATGTGTTTTTTACTGTGCAAGTAAGTTATTTGTGCAAAGCATACTGTTTCCGTCTCTGCTTATTTCATATAATCAATAACTGGTTAGTACGCAGCTGCGGAATATCTTATCAATGCATCTGAAAGGAGGATGAATATTTTCTGTTCACTTTGTCAATAGGGTAGGCATTCGCGCGGACGCATCTCAAGAGGATGAAAACAAATTGCTAAATTCCGGATATGTAGAGTTTGCGTCGCATATTGCGTAAATTTGTTATATTGATTCTTGCTTTATTTTAAGTGACTGAGCTTCCGATGTTTGGCAAAATTTGCGTAATTCTATCTTATCTCTTCTGTTGCCTGGACTGTTTATATCAAGTGTGCTTGATCTTACCAATTTAGGGACAAGTTACCCCGTGGAAATTAATGTCTACACGACAACTGCTGATCAAGCTGACATTAATTGTACGGCTGTGAGTCTATCTGTACATCAATGTATATAAAACTGTGTGGATGGCGCAATAACATTTACACATTATTGTATCTAACCTGCTGCACTGTTATAGTGAGAAGTAAGGCCTAGTTTTTCTCTAAATATTCCTTAGGAAAAGAAAATGTGGTGGTTGTGTGGCTATAACTACAATTGCCACTACTGACCTGTCGCTCATTTGCAGAGATAATCTATAAAGAGTAAATAACTTATGCGCGAATATAAATCATTGGTGCTTTAAATTAGCGGATTAGTCCGGTGGCATTTAAATGCCACTGTTTTCAGTCAACGTATCATTACTATGAAATTTCCATAGAGTAGGAGTGTTAGAAGTGGATAGCATTTTAGACACCAACATGGATCGCAGTCATACCCAAATGCTTAAGGTATCGCTCAAACAATATGTTATGAAAAGTGTGAAAATTCAACTAGATGGACATAGAGCCAAACAAAAGCATGGAAACCTATTCATGACAGCTAGTGTCTCCGCCTTTTCACCGTAATGCACATTAATTAACGGTCGGCGACGTACTCCGGCTGTTGAGCCGTAAGAAATCATAAACTTTACTGCGTAAATTAATGTCAACCATTTCATATATAGTCGCCATATGGATTGATAACCGGCATATGGTCGGTGAAACTTGATTCCTATAAGAGCAAACAGGGCGAGATGTAGCAAATGCCGGCTGAAATACGCAAGGCGAGACCGAACCATTAACATAGGTTTAGTAAAATCGGCCTGTGCTATGGAATACACGCATACACCAGGATGCGAGGTTTGGCTTCACGGTGTGGTGACCTAAAGCCGGACACTACTGCACCACTTATCAGTTGCGTGGAAATGACGGGATACGAAACGGCAACCAGCCAACGCAGGCCATAGTAACCTCCCAAAGGAGAGGAACATATTTGTATCGTCGTAGTATGCGCACATGAATGAACGCAAAAGCGTTGCACACCACACAACTCTTATATACAGAAAGAAACTCGCACCTTGAAACCTAAAACAGGGATGGCGTAGACAAACGGATTTCCCTTTTGTTAGAACATATGCAACTAGTATTAGCTATGTTTGACACTATAAGTAACTCCGCTGAAACCTGGGGATTTTACGACCTTTGTTGATGCTTTGTTACTGCTACACAAGAGCATTTCTCTTCAAACACTCGCAAACGTAGCTCCAGAATCGGCACATTATATCAGCGAGTCAAAAATAGAGACGTATGTGTTAATGGAGAATGTTTAAGCTGAAAGCAGAATTATTTAAAAGCGGAGCAGTTTAGGTACATTGTCTTTCATATTCGCTTAAGTTTGAGGACATAAGTTCTTGAAACGAACATATTCAACTGTACCTAGAATACAATACCGTTTTAAAATACTAATTTAGTTGTTATTTGTTGTAATGACAACCGTTTAAGTGATTCAACTATGTAGGATCTGACGTACCGAGATGTACCCACTAATAATATTTTGTGCCGGCGAAGTAAAGGTGGTGTATTTAATAAGGCCTGCGGCAAAACTAACTATATTTTTCTGCCTTTTAAACGGACAAAGGGGAAATTTTGCCTGCTCAGGAATGTATTCACAAGTGATTGACTACAATGGGATATTTTTTAACTAATACCTTTCCTTAACATTACTGCGTGCAGGTCATTGGCATTATAAGAAAGGCTTCTCCGTTCCTAACACCAATCGGTTGTCAACAAGAAGTGACGCCGCCCAAAATTGCACAAATTTACCATCACCATTTTGATGTTAATATGTCGATGCCTGACACCAATGACCGCCCTGTAACCGAGACAGTTATACAACAGCTGCATTGGATACAACGTATACTGAAAATCGAGCGAAGCAGCTGCGTACCTATCAGTGTCCCCACGTATGATTCCGAAAGCAAAATCTGGAGTAAGATAAAGGTTTCCGAGTCAAATGTATTTTACATACGTTAACGGCACTATGTATACATGCTTAGTCTATTAAGTCTTGCACAATGTAATTATTTAGCAGCAAATGTGATGGTCACATGGTGTATTTCAAATATCGTATATTTAACACGCATCATAAAAGGCTATGCTATTTCAGTCAACACCGTGTACTACATACATTTTAACAATCTGCATACACTATGCAAATGATTCCTGAATACCATGAGGAGCGCTGTTAAAGTCTTCAAATTTTTGGTGCTTCAAACGTTTTGGTCTTGCAAAAATTGTTGTGACGCTTGTCATACTTTGAGTCGCAAACCACGCCAGATTCGACTAATCGTTATTCGCGCGTACTTATCACGTTCGCACAATCGGTTTGCATTTAATCAGGTGCATACTTGACTTATCATCTTCATACATTAAACAGGAAGGAACCAAGAAGGCGGTAGACCGGAGGAATGTTTCGTTTCCATTTTACAGCACTTTTGTAGTTTTAGCTCTTCCACAACAAGCTTTTGATGGACGGACTAGTTTTTGTGATGTCTGAAACTGTTCTTCAGTATACTCGAGCAAACCTTTCAAAGGGATTCTGGACACGATTATGGACAAGTAACCAACATCAATTTAGATTTGCGCCTAAGCTAATTGACAAAGCGTTTTTTATTTTTCATATTTAGACGTTCAACAACTCATGTTGCATGGTATTAGTTTTGTACAGCATTATTTGCAATTGCAAGTAGAGGTATAGCCGCAAATGGGAAATCCATGACATGATACCCGCTGCGTGAATGTAGTCAGACCATCTCTCTAGGGAAACATGGATGTATTATACCAAACCTGCTGTTTGTAAACCTGCTTGCACCCATGTTTTGATGCCAGAAATGTCATTACGCTAAAGCGTAACATGTTTGTCGTTTCATACTTGTCATTCTTGTGCACGTAATTCAAAGTGTAATCCACTCGTCATGTACTACTAGGTTTCCCAACTATTCTCAACGAAAATCGTGCGTCAACAATTAACTGTAGTACGGTAAGTCACGGATATATTGTTGCGCAGTAATCATTAAGCGGTACTTAACACCCTCTATAGATACGGACAAAGACAATGTCACGTACTCTATGTCATTCATCAGTTATAATCCTCTAGTCTTCTGCGAATTAAAAACAGTGATTCAATATTTGAATGTGCTACACGAATTATGCCATAACCTACCTACAGCTAAATTTATTGCTTGTAGCCACCTTGTTTAGACACACGTGCGACATCGCGATAACCATGTACCATATGTATAAAGTATTCGCCCAGATGCATGAAATCCCGTCAAGTGTGCCCCAAGGCTTAGGGCACAAGGCTTAGGTTAAAGGATTGCAAATAATGCAGCGATCATCTGTCGAACATAACGTTGGAGTGCTTGTACAGAAGAACTTTGGTTATTCCAAGCAATCCGCAAACACATCAACAACTGGTGACCAGCGCGTCAACGTGATACGACGAGTGATCGTACAACTAGACACTACTATTTTCAGACAAATGCTAAATGCGTATGTTCATCCCCATGTCGAATGCGCAATCCAAGCCTGGTAGACTTGGCTGAAGCGCGAAATTACTGCACCGGACCAACCTAAACATCGTGCTGCTTACTAAGTCTTTGGAATGCGTTACGTTCCATTCGTGCAGAGAATAAAACGTTTAAGAGTATTAAGCGGGCAATATCGCTGAAAGCGAGGCGAGTTGCTTAAGAGGTGTTCATTGTAAAAAAGCCCAAGTATATTTGCCGCTCTATACTGTACTTAACAATAACACCAAAGTGAAGGCCACTAGTTTCAATTAACAGGACAGTACAGCCGTCTGACGCGCCGAAGAAAATTTTTCATTCGTGTTTGTCAACCATGGAAAGCTAGCCCGAATCGGTTGTTTTTGCGACCAATCTAGCTATACTTAAACGTCGGTTGAATGACGCGCCCCGCCACTTACAATTTGTTACTTGACGCTACTCTCCATCCTTCTCCCTGGAAATATCATACATTTAAGTTTTACCCCAAATATTGCTATTGAAACACTCGGAATTTAGGGCTACAGTATTACGTACAATAAGTCTATTCTTTTGACACTGGAATTATTAATTGCATATTTCGTTAACTTACTTTGATATCCCATCAGTCTGTCTAACGGGACGTGTAAAGTATTGTATCTTAAGCCCTATAAAATCCCTTTACTTTGTTCAGTAGACGTAGCACGCGGCACGAAAAGCCGCGTGATGTCGCCCAAAACATTGCAAATTGGACGGCGTTCTTTCGTCCATCAGCGCTTTGATATTCTGCATTAAATGACTCGCCTTGGAGCCCAATTTGATTAAATAAGTGATCCAATTTAAACGTTATATTTAACGATTTCAGATCCGCGACCTAACAAAGTGTTCGCCTAAGTCCTGTGAAGTACAAATGATTCCTGGCTACATGGGTCCGCAGATTCTCAAAGTTCAATTCGATGCTTCCATTTGTGGACAACTGTCTGGTCCCGCAGATTATAGGGCAGTTGTGTTTCTCATCAATTCAATCTTGAATGGCATGAAAGCAGATTGCCCCACCATCCGGTATACCAAAACGAAGGATGCGTTTGACAAAGGTTCGAAAACTGGAGATGCAGGATATTTGTCACAATAGCATATGTTTATTATGGCTTTACGTGCAAAACCAGATTGCTTCTTAGAGAATGGAACCCTGTGTAATTGCCACAGCACTTGTTGACATTATGGCCAACCTACTTATGCTAAACTGCAACTGCTATTTTAAGTGCTTCCATAGCAAGACAGCAGCAGTATTAATATTTAGCTTGAGTATTAATGGCAATTTCTTTCACCACACAAACTTTCCCATCGGTGTTAGGTTCACATGCATGGTGGTATTCTTCATAATGCCGTTAACATGAATCTTGCGATATTTCGAGAACAGCAATGCCCGTTCTCCTAGTACATACTGCACATTTGGGCAGGATTTGAATGCGATTCGTGTTACTTTCTCGAATGGCGCTAATGCACTTCAAAACATAACAGTACCTTCGGAATTAATTATGGCTAGCCGCAACGCTGTTGTAAACTCTAATTTGAGGAACACGTAAGAATTGCTCTGCTAGAGATTACTATGAGTAGCGGATAGTGTGCCAATCTGCATTGCCTCAAATTTACTTGCTTAATATTTCAAATGCTGAGCTTCACGCAGTGCTACATTTGTGAAATAATCTCTTCTGTTGGTAGTGCCACATGAAGGATATTACTGTGAGTAGAGTACACCGTTTGTAACGAATGTTTTTGGTGGCCTGTATTATTGCGATTCAGTAGCAACTAATTGACCTGATTATTAACCATCATAGACGTCCAATGTGTTTGAAATGTTAGTCGCTTTAACCAATTATTTACTATTCAAACCTCATGATCTCATGCAAGAATATCTTGTAATCCCACATGCATGGATTTATGTTGGGTTGGATCTATTAACGTGGAAATGTACGACCATTAGGCTATAGAGACTGTGGGTGTTACATTGGTGATAAGCGTAGCACAATTCCCAGCATTAGTCACAATTTCACCACGACCAGATTGGTTATACATGAATGGATCATTTGGATATGTACCGGCTATGTGGCCTCTTTGGAATTGTAACCCACATTAAGAAACGTAAGCCTGTGCAGATTGGTGAGAATTCTGTTTGTTATTTGCTACTAGCATAAACCGTAACCACCCATTAATTCGTTTGCATGATAACATCGAAATAACTCTATGCTCATCGCATATGTCTTCCTACCGCCGCGCAGTTTATTAATCCACTAATGCGTATTCAAAGTGGATGATTCCTACCATTAGCTGTATACGGGGCATCTAAGGTTTGAGCTTTTTATGGCTCATAAACCGACGCATTACTATTCGATAGCAATAGTGACAAACACCTGACCGGGCTCAATTATGCCACCTAAGCTTCCTGAAAGTGAAGCTTCACATAAGTTCTAAGCACACTTATAGCATGGCCTCAAATGTCAGATAGTTTGTTCCATAATATATCAACTTAACTTTGCCTTTCTCAGACTTATATGCGCAAAATCGCAACAGCAGATGAAAGAGAAACCAGGTACATACTCCACATCTAGGTATCGAATCCACGTAAGCCAGGTAAAGTGCAAGTGCTCCTTGGTTTTCAAACTTTATACCGTGAAACCTTACGCAATCAACAACTACTATCTGGTCCCATATATTTAACAGCATAGGGGGAAGATTTTGCTGTTCAACCTCCTCCCAATCACCGTCGCGTAAGACATGGAAGTGACGTTCCATCAGGTCATTTTTCATATTAAACCGGAATTGTTGGAGCTACTTGTGATACAGGAATGGCAAATTTTGTTCCCCTATTGAATATCGTCTGACTGGCCATCCGTTGGCCACTACTTCGTCACCATGTTCTGCTAAATGTGCGTCCCGACAACATACGGTTGACAGTTTTTTGACACACCAACAATGGTTTAAGAAGTAACAGATAACTGTTGTTATGTCGATGTTTGGTTATTTAGTGTAGATACTGTTCACGTGGCAAATGCACTCGTTAAACAACTTAGACGTATTCCGTCCGATGGAAATTTTCATTTGACGATGTGGCTCAGCAATTATATGAGGTTACCGCGCATTTAAATAAGAGGGAACAGAAGGCTCCCGGAATAAAGTATTCGACTGAGGACAATAGTGTTACAAATACGCTTGGTTTAAACTGGAACTTCACACCGGACCACCTAACTTTTATTTTGACGGTTAGTACTAACATGTTGTCCCGTAAAGCCATCCTCTCTTTTCTAGCTTCATTTTATTGTCCTCTCGACATCATTGCGCCCGTGCTACTTCCCGCAACCGTACTTTCCCTCTGGATTTTGATGTGCCTCAACCCATGGCGTATGAGCAAGCATGGACCAACTAGTTATCAAAAGCTAATGTCAAGAACAGCTAGTCCGTTCAATTTGTATGCGTGCATTGGGATGCAGTGCACTTTCTTTGTGGTTTCATAGCTTTTAGAATGCATCTGAGGCTGCTTACTGTGCTGCTTTATATTTGCAGTTGGAGATTGACGAGGAAACTTCAGTAGATTCTTGCTTAGTAGTAAATCACGTGACCGCCTCATTAAAACCCTGTCGATACTATGGTTGAAGCTCACTGCTGCCGCACTGAGGGTGCGCATATCTGTGAAATTTAGAGAGCAGAAAGCACTACACGGTTGCACGTCATTCTGGACATGTTTCCTGGTACTTCTAAAGCTCCGTCAATGTGTTATTAGGCATTTCGCGACGTAGGTTGCTAACCGGGTTACAGTTATAGAACAATAATCTCACGGCAGTCATTGGCGCTACGTAAATTCGAAGTAGAGCCCGGCCGTTGTAGCCGCACGTGGACGCGCGGCGTCGTCCATTATAAAAATACAACAATGGTTACGTGGACCAAAATTTATTGTTTAGGTCCCTATGCCATGGCCTTTGTATCCAGCGATCTTCGTTGAATTGCCGCCTGATTGGTCAAGACCCGAATTGCTAATGTTTATTTGCTCACTTTGTATGAGCATTGGCTTACTACGTTTGAGCCTGGCCCGACATGGAGTTCGCTGCACAACCGTTTCCTTAACTTTCTGCAGTCCAACTCATATTTACTTATAAGTACTTGAGGCGGGCTGCACCTGACCAAGCAGCTGAGATAAACAGTGCCGACATTCAACAACCTACGCTTTAGTCAGCGTTGTTTGCCGAGGAGATGCGTCTATTAGAATAAATCAAACCAAACATAACAAGTTGCAAATTACAACTAAGGTCTTACCAATTAAGACGACTCAAGCCCCTTTTTCTTAATGGATTTTTAGGGAAGGCGTAAGGCTGAATTAACTCTCGGTACAGTACGACGCGAGGCATCTGCTTTTACTTCCCGACCGTCACTTTTCACTTGCTTTGTTACACTTTGCTACCAGTACCTCAATGGACACGCTGGTGCGCGGCGCACTTTGTTCCATCCTCATCGACGCTAATGGACCGGGGTTAGATTTCATCTACAACGCGTCCTTTTCAAGTGTGCCAAAATGCCGCGTTACCCGTGCGGAGCCAATGAGTCAGCTGATGGCCCTAGGTATAATGGACCAAAGTCTGACCAATACTAAGCGTTCACTGTAGTGAGGATCGGCTATTTTGAACCGCTTATAGTGGAACTTGGCGGCGTAGTTGAAAAGGGATATGGCTGCTCATTTGAATGACTACAAAGACAGTTCACATGGAGGTTTCCTATTTTTATGGATGCCGATTATTACTTGTGTGCGTTTTTGAGTTATTTTAGCTGGACGCGTTTGGTCATTTGTAATATACAGGAATAATGGACAGAATGTATTGCTAAAAGCGTGCTAAGAAGAAGAAGAAATTATTGACGTGGCAGCTAACGTTTAGAGCACGAACCCACTGGGAAGGGTTAACTCCAAGGGAAAAATTTACGTGTTCCTAACTTTGCTGGCCTAATTCAGTAAATTTTATCACTTTCCCTAAAAATGCTGCTCATTTTACTTCTCTTTACTCTGTGCGCTACAACCGCGTAATAGATTTATATTTTTCCCTTGACCAATGACTTATGGGTGATATTTCACGGCCAGTAATATTACTCTTTTACAGCAACACTGCCCAAATACCCGCATCTGTCGCACACTTTACTATTTCCTCCCTATTACACTACTACTGCAAAACCTATTCGTAAATCATGTACTGTATTTTTATGCCTTATGGAACCACGATTACAGGATAAACCGTTTCCTTCTTCTTTCCAAACCGTGTGTAAGTCTAGGTTTATTTGTCCGTGGGTTCTAGTTAAGATTTGTACGAGGTGATTACTTTATGCCTTGTATTGTTTGTACAACCAACCCCATCATAATTATCATTAATATCGAGGTCATCATTGACCAATCCTTCATCATCAGCCTCATCAACATAACTACCGTTATCATCATCACCATAACCCTCATCAACCTCATCATCATTATTTGCATCATCAACTTTATCATCGTCGTGGTTATCCTCATCATATTAAGCACCGTCATCATCCGGCCTATAATTGTTTATATCCGTATTGAAGCTACGATCAATATCTTCATCATCGTCATCAGCCATCCTCTTTGACACCACCATCCTCCTTCTTATCAGAATCAGCAGTAGGATACTTATTCTGATCCTTACCGTCATCGACATCATCATCATTAACATCATCCTCATCATCAACCACATCATTTTATTTATCAGGATCCCCATCCTGATAATCAACTTCGTCCACCGCATTATGTATTCACAATCGTCAACTTTGGTCTATGATCTTGCTCCTTGTGTTTTTCTTGATCAGCGTGGTAACAGTCCTAAAGGCCGTAATCGTCATCGCCTTCTAAATTAGCATTATCGTCATCAAAAGCATCAGAACCATCACCAAAGTCATGCCGCTGAACATGAATAACTTCATCCTCATGAACATAATCATCATCCACATGACCATTACCAAAAATATCTTCAAACGTTAGCATGACGATCATCAAATTTACCAACAGTAACATGCTCACCATCAACAGCAGCAGCCGCAGAATCAGCTTTGCTTGTAGCTTTGAAGATAAAAGTAATCTTATGCCAAGTCTTGACAGGAAGGAACCCATCGAAGAAGCTAGAATGTATCCACGGATCTCCAAGTCTTTCACAACCATCAACTCGCCTTTTCTATCTAAGCCGTTTAACAGGTCTTTAACCACTAGGATAATAAAGGACTAGAAATGTTCAGTCCCACGAGCAAAACCGAAAAATGAAAACCCCAGTAAATTGAATACCTACCGGCCCATCCATCTGACGCCGATTTGAAAAAGAAGCTCAAGAAGATGATAAAGGATAGCCATCTGCAGCTTCTCGAATCGAAATGCCTCTGTGAATCCGCACAGCATGGCTTCGTGAAAGATATCTTGTTCATCTCAAATCTACCGTTGACGAGGCTCAAATTCTTACATGCGCTGAAACAAAACGTGAACGTCAGTTAGATTGACTTACGTAAGGCATTTAACAAGGCATATCATGCCGTGCTGCTCGACAGCCTGAGGGTTTGCATCGTTGGCAGACCGCTGCCTCGATGGAATAAGAATATAATGCTAAGTAACAGTAAAGCGTCCAGGTGAATAGCTAGTTTATTCAGTTATTTCCATCAAGCATTGGCGTGTTCCAAGCAACTTACTAAGACGGATTTTGCTTTTTATGCATGCGAACAAATTTTCTCAGCTCTTCCAACCTCATTGTGCAATACACGCAGAAGACATGAAAGTTTGGA
>CALYDF020001816.1:0-48619 GCA_944474145.2 Dicrocoelium dendriticum
CATATATTAACAATATTTCGTAATTTGCTCACGCATTCGCCTACTACTTATGTGAATTTTGAGCTTTTGTCATGGTTGGAAACTTCAAACCTTTTTTACAAAATATGTGTTCTGGTAAGGCATTTTGGCTTTCTGTATTTCACGTAGATTATAGATTTGCAAAATTTCATATCTTGTACTAAACCCCTACTGTTCACGTTAGAAACTGAAACTAAATATATGCAATGCACTGAAACGTTCGCTGTGCACTCATCTGCAGTAATTGAATTCAGTTTATTTTGACTTTGTGCAAGGGATCAGATTTTTTTACACACTAATATAATAATTATATTCCCTATTCAACTAAACTACTACTTGCAACAGCATCATGAATGATAAAATTCTGTCCCACCTTTTTATATTTAGAGGGGTCAATGATCTCAGTTAGGGGCTACCCTTTCCTCTGCACGGCAGTAACGTGTAAGTCAGTGGATAGTGAGCGGCGATATATCACACCTAGTAACTTATTCACGATGTTCGTTGCCGTTCCCCGTAGCTCAGTGTTCTCAACCACGGACTGGCAACAGTCGAGTTGCGGATTCGAGCCCAACCAAGGGACCGATGGAATGCGCCCTGTTGATGATTCCCAAGAGGAAGAAACGCGCGTACAATGCTTTTCCGGGCGTGTGGCGGCTGTCTGATTGAGTCTAGCTGTGACGACATTCTACCTATACCATTCCATTCCCCATACTACTCTTCACTAAATAAATAACTGCTTATAACTTCTGCAAATTGGTTGCATTTATACAGAGCCGCTACAAATTAGCGGCCTATATTTTTATTCGAACAATTTAATCAGAGCTGCTTAAAACTAGCTGAAATGCTACCACAAAAACAGTAAAATGCAATTTAAGCATACGTATTTAGATGGTATGAATTTGAATGTATAAATAGAGACAACGTAATATAGTTTTGTCCTTTCTGTAGTTATCCAAGTAACATTTTATAAACTCAGTCTAAAGGTATGCATCATTTTGAATATTATTTGATCAATCGGCTAAAATTTGCGCAGGATTAAGATAAGGGAAATTCCGTGCAACGCAAACCAGACTGTATATTACGTCATATAGGATAACAAAGCTTTCGAAAATTCATCTCCGTTGTCAACTCCAGCTGGTAGGATATGACAGACTGCTTCGCGAATATGAAAATCAAGTCCGCAATAAAACAGTTGAGCTTTTGATTATTATGGGCTATACAAATATTTTTTTGGTAACCAAACTATACAGATTTCCTTAACCAAACATGACGGAAAAAGGAGCATTATCCAAGCAATGCTTTTGTATAATAAAGTTACTTGTAATTATATGATGAAAGTAGTATATCATTGCGAAAGCGTAAGCATGAAAATCCAAAAGCAATCTAGTGTTTCACAATACATACCTCCTCCATAGTGAGTTAGCTAAGTAAGCTGGAATGTGGCTAGGTACTTGGTCCTAGTTCACTTAAAAGGTCACGTATGTATGCATCTTAAATAAAAATGGATCCATTTTTATCAATATTAAATTAAATTCGACGAATCCCTTCATGTTTTAGTAATAGGAAAACTTGTCGATCTAAATTATAACTGATGTACCGTAGTCATTTTGTATTCAATGTATGAAGCGCACGTCTAAGTATTTTAACAAATGAAGATAAATCTTGCCTTGAAGCTTGCCTCGACCACTGATTAACCTTAGATTTTACATTATCGATCGTGTGTTCAACAAAAGCGCTTTGTGAAGTGTTGAAAATAAATTTGCACATTGTAACTGTGTGCATTTTACAAATATATTTGTTTATCATTGAAGATTATTGAACAGGAACACAACTTGTTTTATCAATAATTATAATCAAGTTACAGGTTTTATATTCAAATACGAATGATCACAGCAATATTTAACAACCCTACCTTTACAGGGCGTTTAATTAAATTATGAATGATAACGCCGCAACAGTACTTAAAAGAAATATTTGAGGAGAAGAAAGGTTAAGATTAATCTTTGGATTCAATGTCCAACCTTTCTTCCATTAGCATTTTAAAAATAGCAATAGGTATTTGGTATTAAGAATTGGTTGTTACCACTTTTGCTGAAGTACCGTTTTTCACTATTTCAAATTATGAATTATGTTGCTAAAAGCTTTTGGGAACATTTTCTTGCAAACATTTGGTTATGTTTAACTAAATTGCAGTCGAACATCTTGCATCGCTTGGACGAGCATATTTCTGTGCGGATATTTATTGTTAATTAAATATACCTTAGCAAAAAGGTAAAGATATCCAATAATTTTAAAATACTGGCTAAGCAATGCACTTGTTTAGCGGAATTACCTAACTCGAATTTGAGCCTAAATTAGCACTGGAGGGAATCAATCCGGCATCCTTTAACAAGCTACAAGTTGTGTGCAAACTAGAATAAATCTTAAAACACACGCTTTAAAACATAAAATTATTATCAATGAATACGTGATGACAAACTACAATCATGAAATATAATGAATAAGCAATCTGTATTAGCTGACAAAGACCTATTTTAGCTTAACCTTTCGCTTAGGTATTGCCTAGTATCTTGACATTTTAGCGCAAAACAATAGTTTTAGTTGAAAAAATGTTAACAACTTCAACGTCCTATGCCGCATTTTTACAGTTCTAAAATCACCGCCAAGCGACTTTATATGTGCTATTGAACCGCTACGTTATTATAAGCTTGATACCTCGGAGGATAAACATATTATAAAATACCAAATAATAATCAGAGAAATGGATTATGTTGTTTTACATTTGTACCTTATTGATACACTACGAATTTACTATGGACAGGAAAAAATAAAGTTACCTTAACACAAAACATCACGTTTCCACAAACATCTTCTAGATTGCACGAAACGCACAGGTGGATAGAAAGTTACAATATATATGTGCTTTTCTGTTTGTCAAAATTACATTTATTCCATATGAGCGCGCTCAGTATATCTACCGCAACTCGCTTTTATTCTAATCAGACATGCAGCATTCAATGTGCAATTGGAAGTTTAATACAAAATGCTGTGGCAAATGTAAGGGTAATCGCTTTATAAATGTGCATATGAACAGTGCGGCTCAACGACTCATGGACCGAAAGCTATACGAAAGTAGTACTTAACTAACATTGGTGCGCAACAATGCAAAAACATGTGTGCTTTAGACGATCAGAAATGCATGCATAAAAGCTTAAACACCTTAAAGTTGCTATGAAGTTAAAACTTCGTAAGTACATGATTGTAGGTTGAAGGACTGCCATAAGCTATCACAGCAAGACAAAAAAAAGATATGGGCAACCAAAATATGACAACACGCAAACACTGAGTAAAAACCAGATTATCTTGCAATAACTGCCAAGGTACCGAAATATTCAAAGATGAACTGTAAGAGAAAATATTGGAGAACGAGAAAGCATTCGTAAAAGTGAATAAACGTACATATTTCTCTATCTGGAAAAATATTATGTGGAGCTAAATGCCGAGTCATCAATTCAATAATATAAGATGATGAAGCCCCTTTAGTTTATCATCAGTCAAAGATTTCTCCTACATGAATAAACGATTTCGTTGCATTTGTTTTAATATATCTTCTTACATGAAGCATCGCTGACTGAATTCGGTAGAAAACGCGTTAGAAACCGCATACAAGGGGATTCTGATAAATGAGTAAAATCATGTGAACCAATACCACTTTGCTTTACATACGGTTATGGAGTCATGAAGATTTTATTTACATAACTTGCTATCTTTGAAAATGCTAGCCAAAAAGTACTAAATCTAATATTTCAGTGCTTGTTTAAATACGTTTTTTGAAACTAGATTATAGCGGCAACGCATAGAATTGAGAACGAAAATAAATGTAACCAATAATTGTGTAGCGCACGTCGGCAATCAAAACAATATAGTTATACTTATATTTCTCTTATCTCTGGCAATACTTATTCTTTGTTTTTCTTCGCCTTTATGTAGGCTTTAATTTATAATTTTAATTACCTCAAATAAAGAAAAGTCCTTGTTCTTGGTAGTAGCAACCCCTGATGCATGAAGTCCAAAACATATTTATCATGTTTTGTAATCTGGCCCTTATACATGCTCAATAAGCTTGAGTCAATTATTCGTTTTTATAGACCTTAGGCTTTAACAGTTTTGCTGATTAGATTGGTAATTAAGAATATGCTTATCCAGGCAATTGGATTATGGTGTAAATTTTAGTATTGGTTTATATACTTTATTGTTTAAAATAGTATTCTTTTACGATAACACATAAATCATCCAATGGCTAGGTTCAATTTTATTCTACGCATGTTTGACAACAATGTTTATTAAAATGCAGACATTATTTTTAGAATAGGAATACATGTATATTTTCATCACTACAATCCATTCGTCTGGAGTTAAAACTCCTAATTGTCAATTTGAACTACGGTAACATAAGGTGTGAAATAACATATGTTTGGAGAAGTTAATTATAACAATAATGCAAACCTTGCGGAAACGATTCTCCAAACTCCACGCCATTTCGTATTGGGCTGGAAAACTAAGGAGGAAATATTTCACAAATTATAGCCTATATTTTATGGAGATATGTGAAGTTGCATGACCAGCCTAAAACTATCCGATTACTTCAAGTTTTGGCAGCATAATAGCGATGGCTATCACCTTTACCATTAAAAGTGTCACCAGAGAAACAACATGGTTTTAGCTCTGCGTTTTAGAGTTAAGCATAGCACAAGGTAATGGTTCGTATTTTTATGTTGCAGGACAATATCATGCATGTTTGCATCAATTAATACATTCGTTAAATGGAACTTTCATATTAAAAGCGGTGTATTTCAGCAACCAAAATTACTACGCATAAGAAATTTGACTATATTTCTATGGTCTGGGATTATCACTTCTGGGAAGGTTAACTATGCAGATATTGTCCTTTTCTGTTTCGGGTGGATTTAACGTCGGTTTTAGAATAGTTAATTCTAGAGATGCTTCAGTTTTAAGCGAAATAATTTTTTGTTGCACAATTCGTCAAACCAGGTCGAGAAAAAACTGTGTTTGCGAACTGCTGCCGAGTGATGTTGTTGGTTTTGGCGAATATTGATGTACAAAGCTTGGAACATACTTATACTGTACCGTAACGGCGCCGCGCTGTTGAAGTTTGTGTATTGCCTTGTCAAAGTGTGTTTCTGTGCATATTTCTCCCAAGTATTGTGTCAAATTTACTGATAACATTGACATTCAGCAAAGAGTACTCGATTTCTAAAGGCACGATCGCAAGTAAACATTCGCATAAACGTCATGAAAAGATCTGCGTAACTGCCCTGCAAGCCATTACCATTTGCATAAATGTGTGTTAGTTCACACTGATTATGTCATTGAAAACAGTCGCAATCTTTATGTTTTACGTGCAACACACAAAGGTCAAAACATGAATACCCTCTGGCCTCACGTTTACGCGGTACGAATTACTAGCTGTAATAAAATTTCATTTGGCATGTGGTAATACGAGAGTCTCTTCTAAATACTCTAACAATGCAAAAGACAAGCGGAAAATTCGAGTGTCAACTACAACATTTGAACGTACTCATGACTTCAGTGTATTATTGAGACTCCAACGCCTTATACTTGAGATGGACAAGAAACATCGAACTCGTCTCATGCAAGAAGAACGAGGGGCTGTAAATAGTAGTAATACAAGTCAACTGGTGACTGCATTACTGAGAAAAAGGAGAGGATGCAAAACTGACCTACCCTCCCACATCGTCATGCCTGAAGGTGATTGCATTGATTCCCCCATCGTCATGGCGGAAGCCTTTAACTCATTCTTTGCTAGATCATTTAATGTTGAAAAAGAAACCCTGGATTTGTCAACCTCGTTGCACTTCTCTGAACAAGTCCCAGCAACCGAGCTTAGTGTTGCTACGTTAAAACGTATGATTACTTGTCTACGACCATCTTACAGACCTGGCCCCGATGGGATCTCTTCTGCTTTAATCAAACACGGTGGAGATGATGTCCCTCTTATAGTATTAAATATCTTATATTTGTCTCTCCAGTCTGGTCAATACCCCGAACGTTGGAAAATGGCTACGGTTATACCGCGACATAAGTCCGGGTAAAAAACTGACATCCGGAACTACCGCCCCATTAGTCACACAGCCATTCTTTCATGCATGCTAGAGATAATTGTTAAGGAACATTTGGTTTCGTTCCTAATATCGCACAAACTTCTCTTACCTTCACAGCATGGCTTTCTGAAGTCTCGCTCGTGTGTTACCTATCAAGTTGACTTCCTTAACCATCTAACTGAAGCAGTTGACCCTGGTCTTCAGTGCATTGTTAGATTCCTCGACATGCAAACGGCTTTTGACAGAGTCCCACACAAAAAGCTGTTATGTAAATTAAGTAAGTACGGTGTTAGAAATCCACTTTACTCTGGGATCCAATCTTAACTATTAGGATGGTCGCAAGTAGTGGATATCAATGGTTAAATCTCTTCACCTCGTCCAGTTACCAGTGGAGTGGTGCAAAGCAGTGTCTTAGGTCCGTTACCCATCCTACTGTATATAAGTGAACTGGTTTCTGTTATACAATTTGGGAAGCCTTATTTGTTTGCTGATACTTTAAAGGTGGTCTACACGTTCCCAGGTTCTCAGCGTACCGCTGAAGTTAACAATATCCAAAGCGACTTGGAAGCGATTGAGAGATAGGCTGATATGTGGCAGATGACATTTGTAACATCGAAGTGTAGTATTCTATTGTATGGATGTCAGATAGCAGCAGAAGTGTTCATGCTTAATGATGTAGTCATTCCCATCAGCCAGTCTGTTCGTGACTTAGGTTTAAGATATTCCAGTTCGTTAAACTTTAGCGAACATACAAATCATATAGTGAAAAAGGCTAAGCAGTCGGTCGGGCTCATATGGCACCTGCTAACCTTGAAAGAAACCAGGCTAATTGCTTTCGAAATCAGTATCTGGCATTTGCTTGAATAATGTTGTGCTGTGTTCAGTAACTTGCAAAAGGCTGACTTGAGAGCCACTGAAAATGTCCAACGCGCCTTTAGGAAGCGCATATTTGGCTGTTCAACCGCTCTTTCATACCGAGATAGGTGCAAGCAATTGAATCCTGAACCTCTGTGGTTACAAAGAATGCTAATAAATCTGTGCTTCCTCCACATACTAGCGTGACGGAAAGCAGATATTGGAACCTATCAATTGGACTTTCGGAGAAACACCGCTTATGAACTGCGAGCTAACGGATGCATATTCTATTTACCTAAATTCAAGAGCAGTCTAAGGAGAAATTTCTATATTCTTATGTATGGCTCCATTTGGAATAAGCTGCCAAAAGAGATTAGATGTATTGAACATTTCTGCTCGTTCAGGATAATGATAAAGGCTTACCTGTCAACGGACAGAGCGAAATGCTTCTTAAACATTCAACTTGATGATAAATAGCTTTAAGAAGAAGGGCCGGATCATGTATGATACCGGAGAACATCGACTCGAAGGCACCGGAGAAAACATAATCATCTAAGATTAGCTGCTACATACCGCTTCTTATGCTATTCCTTAACGCTAACTTCCATGCGGTTTTACTCCCTTGAACCTTAATTCATATCAACTGTCTTCTGTTTAAAACCGAAAGCAAAATTATTTACTGGTTTGACGTCAGGAACTATTTTCTAATTTTCCCCGCAAATTGATTAATTCGTAATATTGCTCTGCGATCCCTTTCGCTACATTTGTTCTCCAGTGCTAATCATTTTCCTCTCTTTTCTGAAGTTAACAGTCCAGAAACATATACTTGAATTCAGATGGCAATAACTAATTCCCTATGCGACTTTTGCCTATGGACAACTAGTACAGTCATCTGTCTCCGGCTCTCACGCTACACAATTTATCGTATGATAGGCTCCATCCATTTCTACGCCGATGTACAAAATATACCTGCCTATTTTTACATTAACGATATAGTACCTCTTTCACATAATTATTCTTTTCTATATTCTTCCTTATTTCATAGTTGGCCACGAATGGGGGCTGATCTCCTGTGGTGAAGGATTACAGCTTCCAGATTAAAAAGACTTTACCTATGCAAGGCAAATTGCCACCAACTGACTGGCGTATAAAAAAGTGCCACAATAGAATGATCCGCATGACGGACTGGGCTGAGCATTCATGGCCCATAAGACATGTTCAAAAGCAGCTCTAAAAAGAACAAAACATATGATATACAGGTGATGGCTCATATGCTACTATGCCACATCGGCACACGGCCAGTTATAGCATGGAAGTGCGAGCGAAAACTTTCAAGTGCATACCTTGCATGGAAGCAGGTCCCCTGGGGATGGTTACACGAGTGGCCGTATTACTGTAACTGGATATCTGTTTCAATCTGCTTACGTTATTTTCCTGCTTTTTAATTTCTTTAATACCTTAATCCTGCCAATAAGTTTAGTACATCTTTTGGATCCATTGTAAAAAACGTTAACAAATTGATTATTTTTTGCGATCCTTTTGTACACATTGATCAGACCACATAGTTGGACTGCACCTCGAAACACCGAGGAATATACCATTTTATTTATTTATTTATTTAAATAAGTGCACTGCAGTAATCTTAATACGCGTTGTTAATGTAACATAATATGGATAATAAATAAGGTTTAATCACATCATAATAACCTCTTTCTATCGCTCAACAAGTGTATGTTTTTCTACTAGTTACATATGATCCATGTGGATGCAAATAGCCTCAGCAATAAATACAAGTAGCTTGCGGAACCGTTGCGATAATAGTACCGGCAATGAGTTGGTAAACTTGAGGTTCGCTCCGAGGCTATGTGGCTACATGTAATGATATTTGACTTAAATGTGTTGTCGGAGTATCTCAGATCTCATTTGTAAACTCCCGCTGGGATGCGGTTGCAATGTTATGAGCAGGCAACTAATTTTATAAATATATATTGTGTATACCACAGGCATATATATTGTGTATCCTATATGTTGTAAACTAGTTCTATAAACGAGCATCTTGTGAGTCCACGAATTCTGACTATATTTCAAAGATATTTGAGACAGTGGCATATTGTAATAAAAAATATGCAACGACCGCCAACTATTTCACGACATTGGCATCATTCAGGAGTTTATTTAGTATATACGCAGTAGCATATTTGTTATAAGTTGCATTATTAGATATTTATAAAAGTAATGTCCCTAGATGGCTTAAGATGGCTTTCTTTCAAATAATGTATGATAAATCTCTCAGGGCAACCCATTGTATCTCTGCATTGTGCTGACTCCCCCGTAGAGATTTGCCAACGTTATCCAGTTAAAAACACTGCTCGACCTGAACTACTGAGATGCGATTAAACTCATCTTATGCTACAATGTTATTGCACTGCGCAAGCTAGTGTAATGTCCATTATACCTATGCTTTTTCGTACCTACTTCTGCAAGATCAACCCGTGTTAATGATAAAATCTACATCCGTAATATATATTCGGTTTCCGAAATTTCATGCACAGGCAAAGTCCACATTCGCCTGTGGGTCATATTATTTTACAACTGTACCTCAAGCCTTTAGTATTCTCAGAGTGAAAATTTAGTGTAAACACCGATGTGGGTCCCAAGTAGCTCATGTTCAAAATTCGAGAAAAATTAACAGCCGGCAACAGACCCAAAGGAGCTCCCATGCCTACCCATCAATATGACGCTTCATTTCACCATTGATGTTAAAGTAATATTTAAGGTGCAGCATATATTTCAAAGTTTGCGCATTTAGGAGTTGCATTGTCAATCCGCATACGCAATCCACTGTTTCCAGCAGCGAAAAATTGATAACAGCGAATACGTATCAAATATATCTTTCTTCTGTTAGCACTATTGGGTACAGAAATCGTGCAAATAGTTTTCTGTGTTAGCTGTAGCTACGCTAATGTTAATTAGGCTAAGAATAGAGGGGAAAATCACACATGTCCAGGTTTGAGTGCATTGGGGCGCCTTTAATTTTAAATTCAGTTAGGCCATATAACATAAGTAAGTGTCTAAAAGAAAATATGTTTTCGAATTCCTTCTTCGTGATCAACAATGCGTGAGTCAGCCGTACCGTTGTTTATTCCAACAATTTGTGCTCGTAGATTTATGAAATTGTGGAACTTATGTTTTCACTGAAGGTAAGTTACATTTTACAGCTATCATCCGCTTGACAATTTAGAGACTATTAGTTCTAAGATAACCGTATATTTTTAAGCAATTACTTTTGATTTTATGTAATAATATCATTACTAGATTGCTTAAAAATATCTTCGTCTCAGTGACTATTTCCCAGGCAAAAATTTAGATGCTGATCGCCGTTATATGAGATCAGAATTGAGTATCTGTTCTGCGTCATTTAGAGCGGCTCCTCGAAAGCTTTCTGCATTTGACGCAACGAATAAGTCCTAAGCTTGAACAAGTTTATAGTAATTAAGGTTATTAACGAGCCAGTTAACATAATCGTGAAGAAGAAATACTGGTATTTAAAACTTTAATATATTTTCCTAGTCATTAGTTTGGAAAAGTGAAGTCTGCAACATTTGTAGCAGAAAGACCTGTCCCTTCTTTACCGTATTAATGGTAAACGCATACATCTATTATTGGCATACAGATATTTCTGATGTAAACATTTAGCTTATTCCTTAATAGCTGTATATGTTATCGACGAGCGGGATGAACGTTTCGGACACATGCATCTATTATCAGAATTCAGAAAGGTTTGGGCCTCTTCATCATCCAGCAAATTGCTGTTGTCAAACTAGTAAATTTGCATTTGTCGTTACCGCATTTGTTTGCATTGAAATTTCCTCAGTGATAATGTGCAACAGTCGTTTTATTGAGTTAACAAGCTGGCTAACATCAGAGCCTCTTTTACATCTACTCGAATTCAACAGACCCTGAGGGACTTATTTTTATTTGAGTTGATACATGGTATATAAGAATTGTTATTAAAACTGCGAGTAACGAATTTATCAGTCAAAAAGTTTATCTAGTGAACTGGCAAGATTTGGAGCGCAAACCATCACACTTTATCAACTTCAGTCTAACCTATGGAAATTTGTTAATAATGGTTGCATTTGTGTAACAGAACAGAGCAACATTTAACTTTACTCCAGGACACTAGTGGCTGCTGATCAAAATTGCATCAGCTTAACCTAGATATCTTATATCAGAGTTCAACCCAAAATATGTTGTAATTCAAGATGACAAACAGGATATTATTTCAATAGGACGCAATGTGCCCACTCATATAGGCAGATAATACGAATGCTGCAGCGATGTTACTTCCAAGGCTTCATGAACACGCTACTTCCGCCTAATCTGAGTTGTTCCCGGCAATTTGGAAAGTGTCTAATAATGGTAACTCACACGTCGGCCTGTTGCGGCCGATGGTGGGACAAAAATGCATTTCTATTTTCTGACGGATACTCAATGCTGATGTTTCTTTTCTTAGTCGGATATACAATTCAAATCCTTCACCCATGGCTGAAGTACTGCTTAACTTCATTAAACCAAATTCTACATCGGGCTTCCAAAGTCGTTAATCGGATGCCCCATGTACCATATGCACAAAGGATGAAACATTTGAGATTATTTAGTGGAGATTCTCACTGAGTACGAGGCAATCTGAAAATAGATGACTTGAGTAAGTGCCGGTCGTAACCGCAGCTCAGCATTGACACAAAAGGTTCAGGTCGCCTCTTGGAACGAATAGATTATAGTGGCAATATACTAAAAGGCAGTGGCACAGAATATTCTAACCACAGGGGTATTGGCCTAATGACCGTTGTGACCAACTTACTGGCCCCAAACCTCGTTTTCTCTTTACTATGGACTGGGAATCTCAAAGTAATGAAGAGCAGGCCGGTTTTCGACGAGGAATTGACTATCTAGATTTTATATTCACTTTACAGCAGATGTTAGAGCAGCGCCACGCATACGGCAGACCGACTTTAATAGCTGTCTTCCTCGATTTCCATAAAGCATTCGATTCAATCGATCGTTCGATTCTGTTCGAATTATTTACGCGGAAATGTGTTCCCACTAAATATGTAAGTATCTCACCTGCTCTGTACTGAAACATTGCAGGCCGCGTCATTATCTAGGGTGGCCCATCGGATAGCTTTACGACAACAAGTAGCTTTCATCAGGCTTGTTTAATTTCCCCATTTTTGTTAATAATCGTCGTAGGGTCCATCATGACGTGTTTTTTGCGGAATCTCACGACGCATACGTTAAGGACCAACCTGGTGAAAGGTTAGCTGATCCAGAGTATGCTGACGATGCCGTCTTGCTTTTTGACGAAGTTGTGGCAGCCCAAGCAACCGTGAATAGCCTGTCCAGAGTGGTCCTATTATTTGGTATGCACTTAACATCTTCAAAGTGTAAAGTGTTGCTGCAGCACCACCAGCCGTTTTATGGCCCTTTGACCTTTGCTAACGAGGAACTCGAGGTAGTTTCATCAGCAGAGATGAGCGCATAGAAACTGAAGTCATCTCTCCCCTTGCAAATCATAGAGCTGCCTACCTGAACCTGCGGCCTCTTACGCGACAGAAGGGAGTTTCCCTCCATCGGAAGGGCCTTGTATACAAGGACACCATGAGGGCCGTCCTGCTATACGGGATTGAGAACTAGCGCTTTTGGTCTGAAGACCTGAGGAGCCTTCAAATTATGATCATTGTTGTCTGCGAAGCATTGCTCTTGTCGGATGGCAGCTGCATGTCGCAAACATGATGTACGTAGGCGGGTACGAGGTAGTCATAATCATGTTAGTGCCTTAGAACAACAGAGAGCACTGAATAAGTTGTGTTGGATCTGGCACGTGCTACGTATGTCTGGTCACCGCTCAGCTAAGAGGGCCTTGTTTAGTCTGCCAAGTGTAGGGTGTCGCAATGCTCAAGGTGGAGAGAATTTGACTTGGCAGCGGAAAATGAACTCACTGACGACCGAACTTGGGGCCTTTGGTTCGTCTCGCCTTCCGGGCTGGATTCCACGTGACCCGTGTTGTGGTTGGCTCGATTTTACAGTCCATGGCTCCCAAACGACACCAGTGACGCGTCTGCTGCCGTCTCCTAATATGCATGCCAGTTTAATGTTTTTGATGCTGAGTTATCTGAGGTGTAATGTCTGATAATGACGTGGGGCAGTGAAAGCCGCAAAGAAGATGTTTCACCGATGCCGCCATAACTTTGCACGGTAGCCAGATGTTTGTGACGGTATCTTTTCTACACAGGATGTAGGCGCCTTGACCTTGGATTTTTACTTAGGGCGTTAAAGTTATCAATTAAGTCCCCATTCTCTCCATCTTATAATCTTTATTTCATAGGTCATCATGGTTGTATGGCAGTGAAGCATCAGTGCAAACGGCGGATATACTGCGGTTGTTGACTTCTTGATTTTTGAGTCATCAATCTTAAAAATAGTAGAAATTACAGCCTTCTGTAGTGCCGTAGAATTTTCTTTTATATTCACAAGTCTCACCCGTTCAACGCTCTCTCTCAATCGGTCTTTTTTGTACCTGCATTCTCCAACTTTAAATATGTTAGAAGACGCAATCGGCTACTTATATTTTGTCACTTAGAAATATCTAGCCGTCCTACTCCCGGAAAATAGCTTGGAGATATTCTTAGATATCTATCACATATGAGAAACTAGAAGAAGTGCAGGAATACCTCTTTAACCAATGCATCAGCTCGTCTGCATGTACATTGCTAACGGGAATTTAAACTTAAGGTTTTTGGTAAATCACCAGATCACCCAAAGTTGTTTGTACAGCAACGCGTGTTAAGCAGCTTTAAGTCCAAATTCATTCCGTATTATTTGTATCCGATTAGCTGCAAGGGTTACACACACCTATAAAAGGATGAACCGCTGGAGGCTTACACAAGTTATTAGCATAACAGGGTCTAATATTACGGCTTCAGATGAATGAGCAACAATTTTGAAAACGTGGGAGTTATCGTTGACCCCAGACCACAAGGTAAATTTGACGGCATAAATATCACCTTAGATTTACCTTTTGCGCTTACTTAAGCTACGGACACGATCGGAGTGCAGGGCTGTTGTATCAAAATGCGGAGTTAATTATTTTGACTGTAACACTGATCACTGCTTTATTCTTTAAACTTTATTCACTAACCCGTCAATTCACTCAACAGGGCTTGTAAAGTATAAATTCATAACGCGTATAAAATCATTGTTCATTGTTCCTTAACACGGTTGCCATAGGACGTGCCCACTCGGAGCAGTTAATTACCTCAAACAGTTAATTGGATACCATCTCCTGAATCGCCTTCCTTATAAATCTTGCTTAGCCTGAGGGATGGAGCGAGGTTGTGTTTGACGTTCTATTTATGGTTAATGCAATAAGTAGTCGATGTACTCCGACCGATTGTTTTGGTGAAATATTTGGTACATTTAAACCTACTTTTGTGACATTAAGCGCCATGGTACATATGCGGTCGATAGAACCTTTGATGTTAATGACAACCATGGTGTTTTTCACCAGCAAGACTAATCTATCTTCGGATGCTTCATACACTAGGACATCGGATGTAACCGAATTTACCTTAATTTCGTAATATAAATCCTAGAATGTTTATACGGGAATTGGCGTACGAATCGAAATTGTACTACTTGCATGAAAAGTAGGCTCCTACAAGTAAGTTTCGTAAACGCTTGATGGGATGAGTTTTATGAGTGCTTCAGAGTCTAGTTCCATAGGAACTGGTACATTGATGTTAGGCCTATTGAGCGTAACGCTACAATATCAGCGGAAGTGAGCTTGAGTTGCAACAGTGAAATTCGTCGAAATTTTGACTGTGGTAGTTTTATGACAGCAAATTCATTCTCCGTGATTGATGAGGCCGGACCATAATTATGTTGATCAATTAAGTCGACCCGGCACGAGTAGCAGCGTCTGGCGAAATTGCCCCGCTTACCACAGGTTCTGAAACCAGGCTTGCTAGCAGAGTATGTTGTACAGTCCTGTTTGTGGAGACAACTTCCATACAGATAACACAAAGCAGCCCAACTCTGCGGTGGTCCGGAACCATTGTAAAGGAAGCTTTCTAATTACAAGTTTTCCACTCGATTTAAACAAGTGCGACTGTTTGATTGCGGGGTTTCAACCTGGCGATCTGTATTGCGTTGTCCCTGGAAAGACTTGAATGAGCTCCGGAAATTAGGCTTTTCCGCATGCGATTATCCTTAATAAAGATTATCAACTGTTACCTTAGTATAACATCCTTAGGTCCTTTCTTTTAAATTCTAGACTGAGCACAAAATGTTACCATCCGAATCCAGCGAAAGACATACTGCTCCATTGGCTTTGCATATTTTGCCTTAAACGGCAGAATTTGTAGCATTCCACGAAACCATTTGGCCAGGCACCCTAAGCTCGGTCCAACAGATTCATCGCCTTTGTAAGTGCTTTAGCCTCTGCAGTTTTAATGACCAACAAATGAGGAGGTCGTTTCAAGTTACCTATATCAATCTAAGAAGTCTTTGACGGAAGAATGTCTAAGTAATTCGTAAAAATGATTTCCACTGATCCCAATCACTCTCGGTAGGTTTGATAGTAGTATCGAAGCAACTGGCTACCTGAGGTTGGAGAGGAGGTGCCATTGTAACCTTTCACAACCGCGACACCAGTTGTAGTATCACTTTGATCGTATTAGGCCTCAAGCCAAAACAAACAGAAGGCACCAACAGTTAGGAACCGCGTATTTTCACGAATGGTTTGGTGAAGGAAATATTCAAGTCAACTGATCGCTTGCATTCAGCAGACATGTATTCGTCCAAAGCGTTGTAGGCAATACCTGCGCACGTGCGCGCTTCACATGCGAATACTCAAGACCGTGTGTATTCATAAACCGTGTTAAGTATTTAAGAAACACCTAAATAATCGAAGCCGAAGCAAATATATTTGCAGCAACATGCAAACAAAAAATATTAGTTTATATAGCAAATATGCGCTCTGTAGCAACAGATTAATCAATGCATTATCATAATGATGGAAGTAAATCATTTTTCGCTGATATTAGCGAACGTTTACAGGTTAAAGCTAAACAGCAATTGCCTATTATATGCTTAACCCAGAAACGAAACCGCGGAAAAATCAAAAGGGCTCTGAAATCAGCCGTATCAGTAATAACAAATTCAAAGCTGAATGATTATGTAATATTGAATGTAGAAACTCTTCCGCAGTAGACCAAGCATGGTTGCACAAAATTTATGTACGTGATAAACGGAAATCGGGCAACCTAGCTTTAAATCTAACAAAATCCATGTTGGAAGCAGATCACTGGCAGCATATAAGTAACAGTTGGATGTTTGCTCCCGGGTTTCCAAGCCTTTGGTGCCTAAATTTATGACTTCCTGTCAACTTACTTTAACTTAGAATTAATACAATGAGAAAAGAATTAAAAGTATATGCTCATTCATATACGTTTTTAACGAGCTAGCCTGACAACCGTTGCTGCATACATTATAGTAGACAATATGGCATTTGTGGATTTGAAATTGGATGAATGCCTTATTTACGGGTTCATGACTATGCTTAACTTTGGATTATCTTCTCATTACCTTAATTTTTCTTCGGATCATTTAGCAAGAATTTGATTTTCATGTCTTTCCAGATTGCAGGTTCCAAAAACACACTATCTTTCGATGGCTTATATGTAGCCTACTATGGTCTTTCATGTCCAATACAAGTGTGCATAATAAGTTTTGATATTTATAATGTGGGTACACATATATTAAATTACGTGGTAGAATGGAGCGCTTTGTATGACACAAATTTATTATAGTTTGCACTTAGATACTGTGGCTTACTTGCTGCTTTGCTCTCACGGAATGCTGTCATCAAAGTTACTGCATCAAGTATTTCTAGTTAAAGAGCATTTCAAAAATGCGTTTTGTATATGGTTTAAGGCATTTATTGTGCAAGAATTAGACTCCGAATAATATTATTTGGCACATAGAGGAAGTTTGGTAAAATCAATATCGAGCTTTCTAATTTGGTGACCACCACAACTTAGTATTACGGATAACGCTGGTCAGTTTCTTTTAGTTCGCTAATTATTTTCCCAAGTAAAAATCGATGCAAAGTATTAATGATATATTATTACGTGTAACAACATTCTTTATTAAATTATTTTCGCATTTTTGTAAAGGTTTTATATTTCTTATCGTCTACTTGACCAATACCATTCTTCTGCATTTTCAACGAATATGATTTACAAGTATTGAGTGCTCCTGTTAGAATTTAGAAACTCTAAGTTAGCAGATATATGCGCTGTTGAAGATAGTTTTCTTTGCTGCCTAGTAGTTAAGTGTTTTTGACAACTGGTGTCACTTTGAAATTCGTTTACATAAACTGAATCACATTTGGTGCCCAAATGTCAGTGAAGGAAAAGCGATTCGACATGAAATTTAAACAGTTGCTGTTATCGCGAAACTTTATCTGAAGGTTAAAATAACAATGTTCGCAACACTGAATAAACATTCCTTGTCAACCCACTAAAGGCAGTTGGCGAAAAAGTTCACTCCTCTTTGCGGGTTTCATATTTCAAATTCGCTTAAAGATTTCATTAATACAGTTTGCTGACAAAATTTCCAATACCTTTTTCGCCTTTAATATACAATAGTAACAATATCCCACTAGTCAACGCTTGTTGGAATTTTGTTCCTCAGATGTCAAATAAGTTTAATATTTTACAAGATATTGGATATCCCAAAAAAATATTAGAGGGAGTGACCTACTTACCATATGCGGGAAAATATTCTTAGTCGTCTGTCAGTGATTACAACGCGATAGTTAGTACCGAGTAGTTCTGCTCATATTTAATCAGTGATGGGGAACAATTACATAATTTACTGTATATCATGACGATTGAGGATTAAGTTACTTTATACTACACACCACTATGTAAATTATAAGTGACGCACTTGCATGCACCTCCCTGTTATATGCCAACATCCACACAACTATTCACTTAATACCGATGTGAGGGGACATGCTCATCATATGGACACCTAAAGTCTATAAACAAATAAAAATTCGGCATCGGAAATTTGTCACAATGCAAGTTTTGCGCTACCAAACATCGACAGAGCAGCAAATATTTAAACAATGTTGCCAGCATTTTCGGCAATAGTTTATTTCTTTGCTAATGCGCTCATTAACCTCAGATTATTTGGCACTATACGCATTAAATGATATGCATCTGGATATAACATTGTAGCTGCTAGACGTTTCAGTCAGAATATACATTGGTTTTCTTTAATCCTTGTATAAAGCCGTAACAATTTCCCGCAGCTATTCAAGGAAATAATGCAAACGATATGGAAGAAATATCGGGAGTATACTCCTTGTATAAATGACACATAAATGTCACATTCTCCAAGCTCACATTAAGTCCACGCTTACATTTAGATCCCAAGTTTAGATAGAAAAACGGTTAAGGTTATGCAAACTATCATAAATATTGCAATGCTAGTTATTCAAATGCTAGTTATTCTGAGTAATCAGAATATCATCATCACCGTCATCATACACGTAAGCTAGAGGTGGGAAACACCTCAGCTACTGTGACGCAATACCAAAAAGAAAAAAGTGAATAAATTGCAACAGGTGCAAGCCGGCTGAGCTACCAGTAACTGATGGGCATCGGTCGGGTAAGATACCAGCAGTCTAGTCAGCATCAAAATATTACTATACAAATTATATAAGGCTAAATAGTGAGATTGTGGTTGGATGGAAAGGCTAGAAGGGATGGTGTGAGAAAAAGAAACTCACTTCACGAACGCCACTGAGGTCGGCTCCTAGCCATATAAGCAACTGTATCCAGCCAAACGTGTTCAACGTCTTTCGCACCCCAACCAGGGAGCCGAGACGCTACAACCGAGGCCAGCGCAGATGTGATGGCCTTCATTCCTCTCGACCAGGTAATCGATTGGCCACCTCACCTCTTCTTCCATCCACACCCGTGGCGCGCATGCAACGCACATCACGGGAGTCGATTAGCTGATATGCGTAACACGTGCCGAGCCATCCGAGCCTGGTGCATAAAATAATGGTGCTGAGCGGTTCATTTCCTTTACCTGTGCCGTAAACAAGGAGTCGAACACGCTCGTTTCTCACGCGGTGTTCCCTCCAGATGTGAGCTAAATTACGAAGGCACCGGTGGTCGAACGTAACTAGCCTCTTCAGGTCCGCTGCTTTAAAGGACCAGATTTCACAACTATTCAGTAGGGTCGAAAGTACCACTGCATTAGACACTCTACCCTTCAGGGCTTGAGTGATGTCGCGTCGGCGCCATAATTGGCGAAGGTTAGCAAAAGCTCTCCGAGCTTTTGCTATACGGTTGGTGATTCATATTAAATCTCACTGACGCTTATAAAACTTCCCAGTTAGTTATATTTTTGAACGAGTTCTAACTGATCCCAAACAACGGTCAGCGAAGGAAGCAGTCCAAACCAATCTTGGAGGAACGCTTTGCACGTCGATGGTGCGAAGTAAAGCCCGAAGCAGCTGACAGCCAGTGCTAATCTGTCAAGTGCCGCTTGGTACGTCTGAGATCTTTCAAGATTAGGGCAATTTCATCAGCATACTCTAGGTCAAGAGGTCGTTCTTCTTGGAGCAGATCCAAATATTCTAATACGTGTCCTGTAAAATTGATTTCCATGACTTCATTTATAGCGAAGTTAAACAGGAAAGGTTATATCTGGCATCCTTGTCTCACACCGCTGGAAATATTAAGGGCGACGGCAGGTTGACGTAAGCCATCACTCTGCCCGAGCTACGCGCATATAATGCCCGGATAATATTTGCATATTTCTCAGCCACACCTTTTCTGAGTAGACAGTCTCAAAGTGCAAGTCTATCCACCGAATCGAATGTACCTACGATATAGAGGAACATGAAAATGGTAGGCCGCCAATATATGTGGCGGTGCTCCAACAACTGACGCAAGGTGAAGATGTGGTCAATGCAGCTACGACCTCGACAAAAACCGACTTGCTCGCCACAAGTCTGGCTTTCTTGAGTTCCATTCAGTCTGTGAAAGATGACATAGGCAAGCATTTTGGAGGCAATGGAGATCAGACTGATATATCTATGGCTACCGCATTCCGGTCGTGAGCCCCCTTGAAAATTGGGACCATGACGGAGCAGCTCCAGTCAACTGGGGCAGTTTCCTGCTCACACAATTTGTGTAGTCTCTCGTGTAAATTATACACAAGTGCAGGTCGCCCGAATTTGAAGAGGACTGGAAGAAGATAATCTTGGTTCGCGGCTTTATTTAACTTCAACAGTTCGATCTCACGTTCGACATCTGAACGAGAGGGTGGATCCAAATGGAGAGCATACGCAGCTAGGCGATCAGTGGCCAGCAAGAAATCCAACAATTCCGGCTGATTAAATTGCATTTCAAGTTGCTCAGCCCAACGCTCCAAGCATTTTGACAAGTTGTGGATATGGTCTCCGATTTTTCACAAATATTTTCACTAACACCAGGTTTCTGCTGCCCGATTCCCGTATCTGACGGAATAAATGTCGATGGTTACGAAGGGCAGCGGCCATTTCCATATCTGATGCACGATGAGACCACCAGGATTCGCAGTCTCTCTTCAGGCTAGCACGGAATTTTGCTCGGAGTTCTTTGCGAGTTTCATTGTGTTCGCTTCCAGCCGGAATACGCCGGTGAGCATCTACAAGTTCCAGAGACTGTAAAGAGACCCAATGTCCTTGTTGATGATTATACATACCAAATGAGGACTTTCCTGCTGCACGTAAGCTCTGGTGAATATTAGACCAATGAACTTTAATTGCATCCAGCTAGCGTTTATCCAACTCGCATGAAAAAGTACTTTGATCGATTTGCGTCGATAGCTGGTTAGAGGCTGGTGGGCGCCAAGTTACCCTCCGGTGGGTGCTGTCCTGGAAATTAGTGCTCACAAATTAAGCGAGCATCCTCACACAAATGAAGTAACCGCTCACCGTTATCATTACAGGAGCCTAAAACACGTTGGCCTCCCAGATGCAACTCATCAGTGGATAATTTTCCAACTTGAGTGTTCAGACCCCTAGCCAGCACAACAGTGTCCGAGCTTCTGCTGTGGCTAATTAGCTCGTTCGGTTGGCGATAGAAGTCGTCTTTTAACTAGTCACCGCTAGAGTTTGTCGGTGCATAGGCAGCGATAACGAATAGACACCTGCTAAACTTGACTACGAAGCTTTGAACGAGCCAGCCAATCGGACCGCACACATCCTGCTACTGATTGGAATCCAATCAACCAGAGTAGCTTCAGCCCGGGGACTCATGTCAATACCAACACCGGCTTGGCCGATGGTCGAAGCTTCACCGTCACCGGATAGGCGCAATGCGAAATTGCTGCTAGTGTCATCTGAAGGGGATCGCAGAGTGAGTACATAGCTCGAGTCTTGCACGCAGGTCTCCGATAAGCGGCAGATGTCGATCGAGAGGGTGTCTAATGTTCGGGAAAGTGCTGCCCGTTGACCGATGTGAAGCAATGCGCAAACATTGAGGCATGCCAGTCTGAAGGAGGATCGATGGCTCCAAATGAAAGCAGATGAACTGGAATGTGCCGCTTGCTTGAACATGGGCCTGTTGACAGTGCAGGAATGACGCTACGCGTTCACAGGTGAGTTGGAACAAAAAGACAAGTGATTAATGAATCAGGGTGGGGGAGGGCCGAGAACTGGGGGTTGAAAGCAGGGGGATAAAAGTGAAGCTGGAACGGAAGGACAAGGGTGAGAAATCGTGAGAGGGGGATAAGAAGACGGAAAGTCTTAAGCAGTATCATCCAAAACCTTATCCACCATGCTCGATGCAGCAGCTAGTGCACCGCTGATTATCCTCTACAGTGGCCAGAGCATCAGAAATTTGTTTGAAGAGATATTCATTGCGTTGCGTGGGCAGGATATTGTAAGGTAGCCCAGGCCTATAGATAAGAACGATTAGGGTGCTTAAGCGAAGCCTTTGGTTCAAAATGCTGTAAGCAATGCAGCGGATTTGGCATTAGGCTAAAAGAATCGCTGAACATTGTCCTGCGTCACTACTAAAAGACGCGGTAAAATCCATCAACAACTCCGTATTACAACACTTGGTCGACACTGGACACCAAGTCAAGATGAACGAGTCGTTTCGAGTCTTTTATACTATTCCTAAACGCTACTCAAAACAGCTTAAGGAATATTTGTTGAGCATTTCTGTCGCCATTGCTATCAAGTTTCTAAAACCAGAGCTGTGCAAACAGCGCATACTGCTACAGCCTCTGAAATTGCCTTGATCGTGAATTTGACCTTCCTTGATCACCTGCTTCCTAATGCGAAAATCCGATTGATAAAAACCTTTAGTTTTAATATTGACCAGTTAATGAGTTCGTTGCTCTCTGTACAGGCCTCTACGGGCTTTATTCTCTCTAAAAGTTTTGCTTCATAATTGTACATGCCTGACGAGAATTATCGAAAAGAATATTATTCGCGAATTTACTTACTTCTTAAAAGGAGTCCGTTTTAAGGAATATGAAGCCACGCTCATTCTAATCCCAACCTGGAGGACCAGGAGGTTGATTTTGTCTGGCATCTAACCGTTGATCAATCTGGTATGAGTGGCTCTGAACTTGCAGAAATGCACCACCCAGCATAGCTCAATGGATCACAGAGACACACAAACCATCGCATCATGGTAAGGTCCAGCCTTATTGCCATGGAGTAATAGGAATAAGCCGTTTAGCTAAAAAACCTCGAAGCTATTTTATCTGCTTTGTTATCATACTAACGTTTATTCCATCTATAATTCGCGTGCTAAATCTGTGGGAATACTCAATGTTAGTTTTTGTATTAACGATCGAATACGATTGGTCTATTGATATTAACTGACACTGAGAATATACTGCAATCCATAGGCACAATTGTTAAAGGTTGCGTCTCAATCCGCTCCATATTTTGAGGGTCTGCTAGAAACATATTAAGACGGCTTGTGATCTGGGACATATTCAGTACATATGTCCAATGAAACAGAGCTTACATTCTGGCAGTACCTTTGTCGCTTTGAATAGCGTTAGATATGTTTAAAACACAAAAATCAACCGAGATTCGAAAATCGATAACGAATGTTTAGCCAGAGGTATTAAATTTGTGATTGTAACTATAATATGTTACTCATGCAGATTACAGTACTTGCATCATCCAACTCTGAGTTACCAGCGCTATCCATTTTCTCTTCCACTACAATATTATCTAGCGAGCTTCATCGCTGCATCTGTTACTGCAATACTAGGATGATTTTTGTTGAAACCCCTAATTAAAATAGGACGCTTAGAGTTATCCAAATTTTACTGAACCAAATGAATATTAGATTCATTTCAGAGGTAAAGATTAAAGGTAATGCTGTCGCTGGTGTTCCATTCACAAATGCAGAATGCAATATATACCTGCCCTGAATATGTAGCATAGAAAATAGTGTTTATAAATCCACGTATTATACATCATTATTGTGCATCTAAACGTCGACCTTTTGCCAATCACATAGGTCGGATCATTCTTGTATTGGTTAAGAACGTGGAATCAGCACATATATCACCACAATATAAACTTGATTTTACCTACATTAAATTTTAATTGATTTCCTCCGTAAAGTGTTTACAAAGCTGCTTAATCGGTTGCAAATAAAAAATTAGGGATCTGCGCCAATTTACTTGTGCGAAATCACAAGGTGACGTGGCACAGCCATACGAAGAAATTGACCGAGAGACTTAGTCAAACAGGTACGTGCATTCTTCTTAGATGATGGCCTCGGGCAAGTACAAAACAATGGTTAGATAATCTATCGCATGCGGCCAATTGTCGGAGTCAGAACTGTCCCTGGATTCGTGCTCTTGCGTTTATCTGTTCATACTTTAATTCGATTAGCTGCATACACCTCATTCTTGCTTCCCATCTGCTAACACCATACTTAAGTTTAACTGCATTTACTTATACTTCTTCGTTATTGCCCCTCTGCCGTCGCTAGTCATGGCAACTGCATTCAGGAAACTTTGGTTCCCGGATCTTGATTTATCAAATACACTAAACTGAACTGAAAAAACCGAGTGTTTATTAAGTGTTGTTTATTTAGGCAAGAGCAATTTCAGAAGGAACTTAGCTCACTTAACAGGAGATCAGAATACGATAATGGAAAAAATACGCCTTTACCGATTCCTTTTAATTCCTAATATGAAAGTCTAATTGTACGTGGGGCTTTTTTCTACAATACTTCTTTGGAAACCACTTTTAAGTTTTCCGGCGTGCCCCACATAATTGTGTTTTAACATTATATTTGATACAAATACGGGCACATCGAAAATCTATTGCTCACAGGTAGTTCAGTCTCTCTACTTTAATGGGAACATAGCTGCGATAAAATGGTATCAGTTGTGCACCACGTGTGCGTTCGTCCGACAACGCGATGTCCATTTTTTACCAAGTAAACGCCCTACGAAACGGTAACTACTGTGCTACGGCTAAACAGCGTTCAGTATAGAGCCTAGATTCATCCATCTTTCCGCGAAACACTATGTCCTCAAACACTGAGCAGAATATATAGATCGTCCAAGTATCCCTAAAATGCGCCTCAACCAGTGAAGTGCCGTGCAAGTTGGGGTAGGCAGACGCCGCGCTTGAGTGCGTAGTGCAACGTGTGAGATGGTATTCGATTTCCGGACTGCCATCAGAATTCCTCGGAGTTTTCTCAGGGCGCGCAATGTGTGGCAATAACCTGAAAATTGGTAAAAACATAGCGCTCACACGATATTGAAGCTCGTCATTGATGCGCATTCCCTTGGTCTTGTATTTAAGTTGTTACCTAAGATTCCATGTGACCTATATAGTCATGATTTTCAAGCACATATGTAACTTACCATCGAAGTTAACTGAACCTATACTGTTCTCGCTTCTGCGCATAGAATTGTTTTGCAGGCGCAAATGTATTTAGTTAACTTATTACCACATTTAAATGGTCTTCTTTGGCACTGTGTTGGTTTAATGTTTCGCATATTAGTGTAGCAATAAAATGACTTTGGTTACCATACCAATCATAGTGCAGTGCGAAATGGAAACTCGTTGTGAATTTCTTTATAAATATCTGGCACATAAATGACATCACGATAGCACCCTTGCTTAAGTAATCAGATAAGATGATTTTAGGTCAAAAAGTAAATTTGTTGCACGTTTTTAGTGCTACCTTATACGTTTTGCAACAAAGTGTTGATATTTAGAGTGTAGAGAAATGTAAAAATGTTGCAGTCAATCGCGATTCTGGGCTGCCTTCCTAATTCAATGTACTAACGCTATTTCATTGCTTGTCCCTACAAAGTAAAATACCTGTGAAATTTTAAACATAATTATAAACATATTTACACATTTTAGCACATTAACGCACATTTAAATAGACTGCTTCAAATAAATTAACACAAACCTATATACTTCATATCTATCGTGTGTTGAAATTTCTACCTGACATATTGTCTGATTCATCTGCACATAATTTTAAATTATTTTACCAATTTATTCCCTTGCGTGTGTTCACCCAAAAGATTTTATTCTATATCTTGTGCAAATATTGCAAGTTGTAAATAATTTCACCATCAAGCGATTTACGATTTAGCTTCTATAAAGAATGCATATTCCTTGAATCTGAATACTGATGGACTGATTTTTACCTTAAAGCGCAGATAAATGCAAAGCGCTTCATTTAAATTAACGAGCAACTAACACATACAATAGCATCTCAGATGAAAAAATAAATGACATTTTTGATAAGGATGACTCTCGAATGTATAAAACTGTATGTGAATTCGTCGTAAACATAGTCTACACGGTGCTCTTATGAAGCCGGTTCGACGTAGCATTATTTACATGAAGCCTACAACACTGCAAAGGCTCATGTATATTATGCCAATCCGTTTTATCAACTCTAGAAAAAGCTAGATAGTTGCATTCGATACCAGTAAAAGAAACGCAAACAAACACGTGAATGCCAAATGACACCTCAAATATGATAAATAAGAATGCGGATCGAACGAGATCGCCGTCTTGGTTACCGCAATATTCTGATATATCATTGTTAATCACTCATAATATATATGCAGAATTCCCCTGAACCTGAGCACTAACAACAACCAGAGGAAATAGGAACCATACTCAAAAGCATAACACAGCTTATATACATATATGACATAACAGGTCTTATTATGTAGACACTTGTTTAATCCTAAACATAAATAAAATATCACAATTAAAGTTGCTAGCTCAAAGGCTGTTTTTATGCTTTGTGCTTACGGTATAGCATTTTCATGAAGAGTACCAACGTGCCCAAAGCCACAATAATAAAGTGATCACATAGGTACATATGTGTGGATTGCAGTAAATGCGGTATAAGTAAAAAGGTAATTTGTGGTTGATGTAATAACAATAACGTAAAATTTTTGGACAGAACACGATGATTAGTTTAAATTCTAAATACCCTTGTACTGATCTCGAAATGCAGGTGCAAGCACAATTCTCAAATTAAATAATTTTGTATAGCGGCATGGGATATGTAGGTAATACATTTATTTCATATTTATGTGCATACTCTTATTTCAATGACGTGCAAATAGTGAATATATCGATTTAAACCCTAACTGCGATAAACAATAAACATTTAAATTTCATAAGATTGAGGAGCCATTCATTTTGTCTGTACAAGTCAACTTTTAATGTTGGACTCGTATTTTACGTTTATTATGTTTTGTATAAAGAATTTCCACCACATCTTTAGGGGCTTTGTAGATTTGAGTTATTATGCATGTTACCTCACGTGCAATTCCAGAGAGGGAACCTTACTATCAAAGAAGAATTCATTTATGTTAGCTTAAAGTTGCAGTAATGATACAGTAGTGTCTTTAATATACAACGAAATAACACATTGATAAATGTGGGTAATATTTTCGGCAAATATTTAAATTTTGAAAAACCCCTAAACTTAACAAGCTGTATTCTGATTACACTTGTTGGCATACAAAATTAAAGCAAAAATATTATCTAGCTCTTTAATTAGTTTAGTATATGCATTGAATTCTTAGGATAAAAACAAATGTTTTAGGCAGAAGCGGTAATTATGTAGAAAAAACAAGACAAATTGAGCATTTCATGTAAATCGGAAAAATCGTTTTTCCGTCTGAATTACAAGATTTTGAACAATGGCAAACTTTTGCATTTCTTTAAAACACAAGCCTGCGCAACCTATATTGTTTCAGCACTGCAGCTTAATGTCCCAACTTTTCGGAGTGATTTTAGCAGGGAAAATATATGTTGTAATTTCATTTAGGCTAATCGAATTCCCTGAATTTTGCATCAGAATTCTGGGGTAGATCAGAACAACATTTCAAAATTATTTAAATTGTAAATATAATTATATTTTCACGTTAAAGGAATATGTTTGGCTTGTTTTAGCAACGGCTTTACGCGGTTTACCTTCTGATGTGACAAGCAAATTATTTTTTACTTTCCAGTACGCAATATATTTATCACGGAAAATGTACATTGCACGAATTTTACTCTTCTCAGGAAAGCAATTTACGAAGAATATGCATATCTGGAAACAAAATGAGATTAGCTTGTTTTTCTGCACGATTCATTTAATTGTTTTGATCGCTTTGATATTCGCTAGATATATATAAAATTATTTGTATACGTGGATATATAATTTTAAATACGGATTCTGTGTAATCATTTCAGTAGACCGCTTGATGGTTGAGGAAAAAGTAAAAAAGTTGCATTATTAGATTGCTTGAATGCTGCTCACCTATAATGAAGATTTTCAAGATATTTGCCGTATGGTTTATTTCAAGAGCTTACAAAGAATTTTGTATCAACTGCACACCTAAATACTTCATTAGACATTTGCTTGTACCTGCACATATGTCTTCCCAACAGCTACTGTTGAACAATCAGGAGTAGATTCGCTTATTAGAACTTTTAACGTACTTGCTAAAAACTTTGATTTCGTGAGGTTGGTTATGTGTAATGAAAAGCGTTGTATTTGATAAACCCAATATTTGCGAAAACGATGTCTTGCTCCTCAATCAACTTTGATTGCTTTGGTGGAGCACAATTTACCCTTCGGACAATTTTGGATTTGTTGGTTAATGGGTAAAATACTTCACACCATTAACATTACACTACCCAATTATTCATGCATTATGATCACATTACCTTATCAACTTCAATGATGTTTTCAAAGTAGCGGTGATGCTAACCTTTACAACCATTTCCTACAACCAATCACTGAGTGATGTAGTTCATTAAAGGGTTAAATGTCGGTCAGCCGCGTACACATAGACAAATGTTAATGCCAGTAAAGTGTCTTTTCAAAGTGGAACTACATCAACATTTACACACGTAAGCTCAAGAGTTTTGTCAACCGTACTCTAAGTTACTACCCAAGCGGCACTTTGGTTTAGCAGACATTACATTTTCCCAACTCAATGAAATAGATCCAAAGTTGCGTGAGTTCTTCTTTTTGAAATGCAAAATGTAGGCAACCTCATAATTTTTGAAATCAGTAAATGTTCATGATCATATGTTCTCACTGCCTTTACTCAGAGATGGCTTCTCTATTCAGGTGATGTCTGCAAGTCTTAATGGCAACAGCTGCTGATGACACATAAGACAGCACCGTCACATTTCGCTGTTCTGACGTGCGTCTTCTGCTCCACCCGGGATGAGTTGGTTTTCTGAAATGTCAGTTGGGCGGTGTATACCTCAGCAGAAAACTTATCCGTACTTTAGGTTACAGGATGGCTAAAGGAGTATATAATTTGATCGCATATCTAATAATAGTAACTACCGTTTTTACTATGAGGTTGCGCAGTTCCTTAGCTCAATTCAGGATGACCGCTTCTTTGTACACAGTTTAATATATGTTTTCCCAGAAAATAGGTGACAAGCAAAGAATTATAACTATGTCTCTAACCATTTGGAAAGAGAAATGCTCCAGTACGAAGAGAAACAAATATATTTTTGATTTGGAATGTATGGGTTACGTCGATATATTTAAATTAGCGCTTTTCGTGTTATTCGATTTTATTTTATCTTATAAAGCGTACCGAAAACTTATCGTAATATATAAAATCACTGCGAACGCATGTGGAATATGCTGCGCAATGAACAATCCTACTGCTTTATTCATAATTCTGAGTAAACAAAGTATTATATCCTGACACGTATACTAAGTTCGCGGAATCAAACACTAAAAGCACATGATGGAACTAGAATTACAGTTTTGTTACCGGTTACATATTTTGCAAAATAGTTATCACCGGAAAATGCTAACAACTAGTTCAGAAATAAAGTGCTGACGAAGCTCGCTGCACAAGCGATCGTTCCACTAAAGAAAATGTACTCTTCCAATTAACAGAAGTACCCACTTATTTATTTAAATTGACTCGTTTTTACGTAATAATTGTACTGCGTGCATAAGGAGCGTTGTCTAATTCTTGGAGCATATGCTGGCCAGCGAATGAGATAGGGAACAATATTACTATGGATATTGCAAAAACCATAATAACCGACCATTCGTGTCCACTTTCGAGTTGCGAGCAATTCTTGCTTTTATGATAATTTCAGCGATAAGGCAATAGTTTATGACAGGTCTAAAAGCGATTGCATGACATGTCCGTAGGATGGTGAGAGTGCAAATCGCAAAGTAATAAACTGTGTCAGTAAAAGAACGTGGGAAATAATTTACTCACCAATGGGTTTGGAGTAAGATATAAGTGATTATTCCTGCCTGGATTATAGCAGGTTATAATGCACTCAAATATTTGTTGTGCACTTATGCCATCATCTGAAGTTCACCGGCTATACCAACTATTGTAAATGCGCAGGGCATCGTCTAAGCGTTTTTAAAACGGTTAAAGTAGAAGTATATAGTACATTTGCCAGAAGCGCGTTCCAAGTCTATGGGAGTCGGAGGGAGAATTTTCGTTTACATTCCCGTCGACGGTGCTGCGTAATCAGCCCAAACGGAGGGCCCCTTAGTGAGGCGTTTTGACAGAATTTCACAACCTAATGGCACGTGTGGTTGTGGTTTCTCAGGATCTGATACTCCATTATGAGATCATCACTTAGACGCTGATAACATCCGCTGTACCGTATGTGGGTTTTTAGCCCGAGTAAGTAAAGAAGGCGGGACAAACGTGTAACGCTTTTGTCGTCCAGCTTTCTGCAGTATCAAGCGCGGTAAGGTCGTGTTTCTGCCACGGTTGTGACGAGTGAATGTTGTATTCGGTTTGCTGCCTCACGTATACGCCAAACATTTTCTGGAAGATTGAGGCCCCACGCTTCCATCCCGCTCTACGAAGAAGGTAGAAGTGTTTGTTTGACTAAGTTGAGGCTATTTCAATATGCCATAAAAACCCATGGTACTCTTGCACAAGCGCGCCAAAATCACACTCAAGTAAAAACCCACTGAAGAATTTCTAGTCCTAAGCCGTATTTGTATTCTGATAGCGTATGCTCCGCATTTTGCAATGTATGCTGTTGCAATGCGGCATGTACTCGATGGACCATATGTACGCCTTGTTCTGCTCATCCTGTAGGGCTGAGTTATCCTGCACGGAATAGGGAATAGCCTTATCAATATATCCTCTACAAATAACAGAAAATTTGAAGAGGTGACAGTTTAAAGATCATTTATGAATTGTAGGAACAGGCGGGACGCGTGTTCCGATACCAGTGGTACGCCACACTTAATCTGATCGGTTCCGTTAGGGTGCCGCTGACTCACATTCAGGTGAAGTTAAACGAGAAAGTCGCCTAACCATTCTTTAACAGGATCGTTTATACCAAAATTCTGGTGTTTTTGCAGTGGAATGCGATGGTCCAAGCAATCGAATGCCTATACGAATTCCAGGTGGAATGTAGCGATAACTACGTTGGCGTCTATAGATTTCGTCCACCTTGCAAGAGCTATCTACAGATTCCTGTTGCTGGACCGATTTTGGCAAAATTCGTGCTCCGTCTGTGTTCTTCCCCAGGTACTCTGAGCGCGTCAACTACAATGTACTCCATGATCCTGGAGATCAACTGAAGAAGTGTAATTGAACGATTATTCGATGGTTTTGCACGGCTAGCAATTGTGTATATTTGATTGATGATACCATGCTTCCACAAATCTGTGACGCGCATCTTATCACAACAACGCTGAAGGTACTGCTAACTCTTTGTCTAAGCTCACGGCGGTAATTTCCAATAACTTCGGGAAGTGCCTTCTGCTCTCGGGGAGCTGTATTCGCGCAGGGACTTCAGTCGCTTCAATACAGAGTCGGTTTCGAACGATATGTTTTTAAAGCCTGCTAACGGTATGGCCTGCATAGGCATGGATTTGGATGACCAAATCGTTGGCCCCTTTTGTTGTCTGTACTAAGCCGCATTCTCTGTTCAGAACAGAAATACCGCAACTAACTCGCGAAGTTTATTTATGTGTCTAAAAAGCAGTTTCCGGTTAGAGCAAGATTTTACCACAAGATCTTGTTGGTTCTCAATTTACCCTCCCAAAGAGTATGATACAATGTTACCTTTGTATTTACATGACTCTAGCATCCTCCTTGGAATTGGCTATGTGAACTTGCCATGCCAAATCGCTAATGTCATTCATATAAGGCTCTTGCTCCTTAGGAACGACGTCATTGTTTTGGGTCGGTGGATTTGGGTTTCGGATGTGCTTGCTACGAGACTGTTGAAAACATTGACTCTGAACGCTTTTGTAATGTTGAACCATTGCTCAAAGCATGCGCTGTGTAGTGCATATTAAATAATTAAAACTAATAACTCCTTAAGACTAAGAGAAGCACACAGTAACCAGAAGTTAACCGCTGTAATTTCATTGTCTTTGTTTAACAAGCGAGTTATTTCTCAAAAATACTTGGGCACCATTGGAAAATTTGATGATTCATATCTCCCATTAGTGCTATTCACAGTCCTCAAACAGCCCTTAGCTACACGTTGACGACAGCTATTCATTTATGGACCAAAATGGAATTATAATAATTATGCTGAACTCGGAGCAACGGTTTACACGTAGACCCTTCTGTTTTTACACTGGTTAACGTGCTTCTTGTAAACATATCAAGCTGACTTATAAACGGTTAAAGGAAATTCTAAATCCGATTAAAGCTAACAGGAGCATGTAATAGCCAAATATGTTAATGAGAACATTAGCTGTTTATTGTATCGGAATCCCTATTCAAAATCTCCTTAGCATGCTCCTGTCAATGCTCCATACATCGTCCTACTTTACAAGTTTACTTGCACAAAATTGCCAATGAACGTCAGGGAAATTTATTTCTTGGTTGAGCACCAAGTGTCCCGTGGCGGCTGCATTAGCACTAATAATTTGTCTGATTTATAATACGGAAAACACTCACTGCTGGTCCCAATATGTATAATGTTTGATAAAATATGTTCCAGCTACAGCTAATGTATCGCCAAGCTAATTTCGCTCTTCGTTTGTAGATTCTAAACAGTGCACCAGCAAGAGTTGTATATTTCAAGCACATTTTTCATGAATTCACATGTTTTTCAGCTCAGGGGCGATATTGGGTAACTTGTTTCTGAACCAAATATGCTTATCAGGGCTAGGTGGTTGGAGCTCCTTTAACTGGTCAACAAAGTTCTCAAATTGTGCTTCTATAAACAAGACGTTCAACGTTATAGTAGGACTTTGTAATCAGGCCCAAGTGATAATGTTTCTAGTTGCAATGCATCAAGTTGTACGTTCTATATATTCATCACGTAATAACTGGAATCACGAGCAATTGGTTCCTCCTCTGGTTGTTCATTAGCGAATTTTCTAAACGAGCAGAGCGCTTTCGTCTCGTGTGATCAATAGTTGATTTACAAATTTAGTGAAAACAATCCCGCAACACAGAGACAGATTCTCGACGACGGGTGGTAAGCGCGCATCTGTTTCTAGTCGTTCCGCAACTCTAGTCGTTCCGCAACGCCACAGGTCTGAGGTTAGCCGCAGATGGCTTGAGTTTGTTTATACGCAACAGCAACTGAACTGGACAAGGATGGCGACGCATGAAAGTGCATTTCAAAAGAAATATTATATTTACACCTTAGCACACCATTTTGCACCTCAGGCTGAGTATGCTGTGAAGCAACGTGACTGTTTAGGATGAAATTCTTCATTTCAGAATGTTGAGGCTGAAACAACAGTTCAATCCGTAAAGCCTTAAAGACTCGATTTAACTTATTGATGACCTGGATGTACTCAACCTATGAGACAATTCATATGTTACTTGGATGTAGAATCCTTATTTACCAAAGTACCGCTACATAAGAGGGTTGATTACTTGTGCGAATTAGCAGAAAACGGTGGCTGTTTGCTACCATCTCCGACTGATTTGCTAGGAGAATCACTACTATAGTGCACGGGTAATGAGGATTTTCATTTCCGGAATACAACATACGGTCAGATTGAAGGCGTAGCAATGGGTAGCCCATTAGGTCCTGTGCTTGCTGATTTCTTCTTGCTGATGGTAGAAAGAAGCATTCGTACGGAAATAGCCCAGGTGCTCTACCACAAACGATATGTCGATGACATCTTGACTTTATGTTCGTCGGAGCAGTAGCTCACACATTTGGTAGAACGGCTCAATGGTGCTCATGCAAACTTACGGGTTAAATGCGAAATAGAACAGAATCATTGACTGCCATACTTGGACACACTCGTAAGTCGCAGGGATGCTGGATTGATTATGAAGTCCATTTACCGAAAATCAACTTGGTCCGGTCAGTACCTGCACTTCACCAGCTTTACACCAGTACGGTACAAACGGACACTTTTGAGGACTTTAATTAGTCGTGCCAGACGAATTTGTTCGGCCGACTCTCTGGATAATGAGTTAGTGTTAATTACAGCAATAATAACGGCGAAACGCTAACCTCCATTCGGCCGGTGGCCGAGAGATCTGCACGTTTGATTTGCAACCATAATGTCACCGGTTCGAATCCGCGTATGGGTTGGCTTCCTCGCGGTATGTTCAGCCCGCGCGCGACTGATGGTGGTCGCGCGGCAGCGAAGCGCCGTTACGGCGTACAGCTGACACTTTCTATTTTTTTAACCACGAAGCTTTATCGAGAAACGCAGCCAACCGCGAACGGCGAAGGGCTTGGTGCCCACGGCAGTAAATAACAAAGTGGATATCGAGTTAACTTCCGAAGGTGATTTGGCCACGCTGAAGACAAATAAGCTTATAATTTCGGCTACACAAGGAAGCTACTATGCTGCAAAAGTTGTCGTCATCAACTAAAACCGAAATTTGCCCATTCATCCAACGAAGGAAGCTCAGCCTATTGGTGCTAACTGACACTGTGTATACCAATTTTTATGCGACTGCGGTAAAAGTTACATAGACAGAACTAATAAAACACTGACTTCCCGACTAAAGGAACATGTACCAATATGGGTTCAAAGTGAAGTTGCTCAGATTGCCCACCCTTGTCAGACCGACTACTTTCTTGATAGGCAACGCCTATTATACTCTGGTCACCAGATAGAGCTGCGCTTTGAGATTCAAAGTTGTGTTACGTCACACTAATCCCGGCTTCCTTCGGTTTGCTGAGGCTGTCGCTATAAGCCGGATTTACTCATTCTTGTGTGTTCGGAAACAAATATTTTTCAGCCTAAAGCTGCCTTGGACGTAGATGTGAACTTCCGTCATTCTTTTTGCACCTTAAGCTTGTCTAGTTGCACCCAATGTTAGCTATATCTATGCATATCGGTTATTGTTATTGGTACTGAGGAAACAATACGAAATGTATGCATCTACTAGCCTTCTACTTCTTTCCGTGCCTTTCAAAGAGTTATGTATGCCAATTTAGGTACATCGGTGTAATTGTTGCTTACAGCAATGTATCGTTTCTTTTTTCATAAATTCATTGACCCAGTGCTCCGCCGCTTTCATATGCTATTTCCGCATGCCTACGCAAGAAACATTAGGCAAATTATTACGCAGATTAACTTGATTGACTTAATATCCCATATGTAAACCAAGAGGAATTCACCCCTGGTATTTACCCTATTGATTGATGGAAACGTAAAATCCCACAACTTATTTTAACTGAAACAAATCGTGCTGACTATCACAGGCATGTAGTTTATATGTAATGCCTAGCTGCTCATAATTTATTTTAGTATATGACAGATTTGCTAGAAGGCTAGTGCTTGTTTTTTCAGTACCGTTGCAATAAAAATCCAAAATTCCGATGCCGTATTTTCATCACGATCCTTTCAATCTCTAGTATTTGCTTAATAATGAAGCACATAATTCTGATAATCGTGATTTCTTTGTGCAACATGTTCCATCTTTAGACACTTACATCAAGTTACTGAGTGAATTCTAGCTCTGCAAAAATGACGTGACTACATCATTCGCAATGCACAAATAGCAAATCAGAAATTACGCATTTCGCTAAATTATCCTGTAGCATTTGTGAACAAATCGTCCACTATATTACTTCTGTGGCGTATTTCTTTAAGGCGGCCAGCAGATTTTATTTAATTATATAACATTAACTTACGACGTTCAGAAAATTGGCTTGCTAATACAGCCGCACACACGTACGGGATATTTCGTTGCAGTTGAAAAAAACTTCGGTTAAGTTAAATTAAACCTCGCAGTTATGAACTACGTGTACTCACGTATGTGCGACAAGTCTAAACTGTCACAAGCCTAAGTAAACTGAATAAAGTTTACATGCCTATGTGTGCTTCCCATGGCAATGCGATTGATACACATTATTTTCTGTCAGACTGGCACAAGTTTATTCTTTAGAAGTCCAACAAGCTGTATGTATGTTTTGATTCATTACTTGATCAGGATTTTAAATCTTTTCGTTAAGCGATAAGGACCAAAGCTTTTGTGCACAAAAATATTGATTTGTCTTATGGGCTGTATGTGAGAAATGATATTTGCAATGATCACAAACACCGATGATATTCACACATGGTTTTTCCTTACCCAAAAATGCTATTATCTACAAGTTTCAGTTATTTGATGCAAATACATTAGCTCTAGGTATTTTCAATTCCTGTGTAATTATATTAGTCGAAGCGGGCAGATATTATTAGCCATAGCGCATACTCCATTGCTAAGCTGAGTCACATTATTTTATTGCACAACCAACAACTCATTCAGCGACAACAAAACGTAGACTGCTTACAAACCTGGGGTTTCTATGGTATAAACACGATAAGAGTGTAAAAGATTTGTCAGCCTGTCATAACTGATTCTCTCTATAGCAACGCCGCCAACCTCATTAAAGAAATTGTGGGACGAAAGTGCAAATTAAACTCAATTTATGCATTTCTCATAGTGGAACAGTTCAAGTACTGGGATAAAATCCCATGTCTTGTTTAAGCCGGGATCATTTTTGAAAGTGTTTTTATTTCGGCAGTTATCGACGAAGTACTGCCGCGCGGGGATTCCATGCCGTTTTGCCCGATGCGGCTATGCATAAAGTATTATACGAAGTTACTGTCAAGTGGATCAGCATCACAGATTTAGTGGAGTGGATTGCAACAACAGTAGTTCCTAATCATTGTATTTCAAAACAGATATTTTGCGCCCACATTTTATACCGAAGTAGGAAGACGCGTTTTGCGGAAAGATGCACAAGCAGTTTCCCCTGTTTATAGTCAAGCGTATTGGTTGGGATAATTTAGCCTCTAAATCATAACGATGACAACCGTGGAATGTATCGATAAAACAATCTAACGATCAAATTTTAAGTTACTTTTTAAAATAATCTCTTATTTTCAGTATTCTGAACTGTTAAGTGTACTGAAATTCGCCTGTTGTTAATCGCTCTTCCGTGGAGAAAATAAACGGCTCTGTTCGTTTGCTGTAGCAAAACGTCACTTGAGCTGTAAAAAGAGAGACTGACGCCAGCGGCTTTCATTCGTTCGTGTGTTCATTAGTGCATTTTCTTTTGCGTGACATTAAGATATGTGCCGCCCTGAAAACGGCAGGAACCTGACAGTATTCGCAATGACAAGTTCCAATAAAATGACATGTGATCAAACGTAAAATGCAGTAATATGGAAAATGAATGGTTCTTTTTATTGGTGATAATGGACACGTTTTAATATATGCGGCTTTTACCAATAAAGGCAGACAGTAAAGATAAATACGCAAGGATAGCTCAAGTGTTAGTTTTGTTCATCTGCTAAGACAGCCGCCGTTCGGCTGCGAATGCAGCTGTTCTGCGTCCTACACAATTGGTGGTGTCCTCTGTATTTCCAATATGTGACATTGTGTGCAGGGTCTTAACAATGGACACCATGGTATATTTGCATGTGCAAAATATACCTACTTAAATATTCCGTACAGCCTGTATGCTACTTACGTCAAGTTTCGACAGCTGTGCGCCATTAAATATTACACAGATAAACCTTTTGTTAATTTTTATGCTCTAGAAAGTAAACAAATAAAACGTGTAGCATCAATCATGTTGGGAATAACCTGATCCATATAGATGGTATATATTTGGCCAAAATATAATCAACTTTACACAATTAATTATAACATAAAGTAAAATGTCCCTGGCATTGTACAGCATTGGAAGACTGCACATTTTTCATCCAGCGCAAAAATATGATTGTTGAGTATGGTTGGTATTCATGCCAACCATGTTATTTCTAATTATGTTTACATTTATACTACACCAGGTTAAAACAGGCGCAGGTAATATTGAAAGCATATGACAAGCACTATTGGCACCAAAACGCATTTCGGCTTGAGTACATTGGCAAAGTGTTACGTTCCTATAGGAACATATGTGGGGAAAACATGTGGAGTAGCAGTCTTTCTTTATTTTAATAATATCCTTACCAGCTGGCTTATGCAGAATGTGACCAAACGGATTAATATAAGAAAAATAAAGCGGCGCCTGCTTACTGAGGAGGAACTCTGGTAGACTAGTCGCAATGAGGAAATTGAGGTATACACCACAAGCTTTTTCAGCTGATCCGCACCAATAACCCAAAGGAAACCAGACGACCATGAGACAGTCAGATAGTGCAGATGCACTGATACACAATAAGGAGCGCCGTATGGTTGGTCTGGCAGAAGTATTTTAGGATCATTTTAGTTATCCATCTGCTCTTGGACCTCTTCCTACTCAGGAGATGCACGACGAGCCATGGACGGTTAGTTTAGAGGTTATATCGGCGGTTGAGTTCCTAATGCAATCACATCCCTCAATGGTTTTCGTGCTGCGGGCCCGGATTAATTTCCACCTGTAATATTTAAGGATGAAGATGAGCTCCTCTGCGATGTACTGACCTTCATATTCGAATATATCTAGACGGAAGAGACGGCCCCAGATAATTGTAGTGCATCGATTATAGTAGCAATATGCAAGAAGGACAGTTGTATCGCCTTTGAAACCACACGGGTATTATCATAACGATAGTTGTGACAAAAGTGCTGGTTCCGAGTCTCGTTCGTCATTTAAGCGCGCATCGAAAATCTTTGAGCAGGGAAGAGCAGGTAGGATTCCGCCCAGGACGTGGTTGTATAGACCAAATATAATTTTGCTGCAGGTGCTAGAGGAGCGACACCCACATCGAATTCAGACCATGGCTGTTTACCTCGACTTTAAGAGCAGAGTCAGTTCAGTAGATTGATGCACTTTGTTCGAATTACTTGCGCGTAATGTGTTCACTAGTTATAGATGAGCATTTTACGTGTCCTAAACTCGGAACCACAGGCCGCGTCTGGGCAGACGGTGATTGGTCGGATGTCGTTCCGACATACTTTAGCGTGCGTGGTGGTTTTCTGATTTTGTCAAAGTAAATCAAAGTAAATCTGAAAAAGGAAGTTGGTGATATACAGGAGACGAATGGCTGGTTTGAGTGTTTCCTCTATATAAACTTACGATCGTAGTTTCACTTGGAATAGCTAAGTTTTACTTAAGGGTATGGGATTTGGTTTTCGGACGAAGAACGTGATATTAGCCGTTTAGCTTGGATCCTTCTAATAAATAATTTGTATTGGTTAGGGCCATATTGAATCATAACACATTTAGTGAATCAAAACCTTTTATGTTACTCTCCTTTCTGGCGTACTGTTAGGTCGTTTTTCCAGGCTGGGATAACAGACAGAATCATAGTTACTACTTTAGTATCGACGGTACCGCAGCTTGGTCAATTAGTTGATGCAGCTGGCAACAGTTAAAATCTTAAATTACCATGGTTAACCATTTGTTCTAACCCCATGGATAAGTATAGTATGCGAATTTTGGATTACGTTGACCTTGACTATCAACGCGATAGGAATGTGTTCGGTCAGGCAACTATTTGCTTACATCAGGCTCAAGATTGAAATTAGTCAGTCACCTAGCGCTTTGCAGTTAATGAAGCAAATATTTGTCGGCCACTGCTGGAATCTCGAGGCCAAAGAAGGATTTGCATTGGCTTTTGTTGAATGCGCAACATAGGCTCCATAGTAAATGTTGGCATAAAGGGTCCCATGCAATTAAATATGGCTATGCTTTTGATAAAACTCGTATACTTGTCGTTTGCCCATGATCAATGGAAACAGGTTGCACAAATTTTCTTACTTTGTTTTTCCGTAAGTATTAAAACAACCAACATCGCGGGCAGTACAAAATATAGCTTGATAGTACTAACCTGCTGTGTTCAAAAGTGTAAATTTATGTAATATGTTTTGTATATGCATCCTTTATCTACGCGTTTTACGCACAGCTGCTCACATACATTGCAAAGGTAGCTCAGGTGTTGGCCAAAGGATTATGGAAACGTTTTCGCCTTGTTGAACGGCATTTGATGTGCTTGCTATACTTGGAATGTGTTCTATAATGGTATATCATCTGAACCCTAGTATAAGATCTTCTTTTGAAACAAAAGTTGCCGAATGACTGTTGTGTTGGATCGACTGGCTTCCAGTATGTTTGCACTTTTCATAAAATGGATGCAATTTATTAACTTCAAATTTATCAGTAGAATAGTACAACACTTTTCAGACATCTAACGTCAAATACTAATAAATACAAACTGTGCTAAGCGCTAGAATCAAAATAATAAAATTGCAGAATTACTGTAATTGGGTGAGGTATTTAAAGTATTTGTAGTTGAGCTTACCAGAATTTGGAAAGCCACCTATCGTCTGTTAAATCACGGGACATTCTTTTCATCCTCTCGGTAATTGTTAGCATGCGCATTCAACTTGAATCCTCTGTTGACGTAAATGAAAAACGCGTTACCGCGAATCAATTAGGTTAACAGCTCAAGGTCACGGAGGTGATGAGGACCGACTAAATTACAAGCTGTAATTTGAAGAATTTATTTATCTTGGCAGCAGACCCTGAAAGTTGGAAGCTGTTTCTAGTGTATTTCTGTTAGCATGACATCTGTATTTATTATATTATGTGCGGTTATTTTCAAGTTCTATAGCAAAAGCGCTGCAATCCCTTTCAAACTTTGACTTAGTGACTAATTTCATGACTATATCAGATATTCAATTATAGGTCTACAAGTCATCCGCTCATGGAGGTTACATTTCTCAAGCGGGCACGGACTCTTTTTAGCAGTTATTGTTATGACACACAGTTTGATTGCTTGCCGATACTAATAAGCCGCAGGTAGCCTGTCAGAATTTGACGTTGCGAACTAAATTCCCATAAGAATGTGTAAGCGACAAAATTCGCTTGGAAGATTTCCAGTGAAGCGTTTCCACCGGGATCAAAGGAACCTCGAATCCAGAACTAAAACGCGGTACCATTTACAAATGCATTAATGACCACACACAATAAATTACCTCAACAATTATGTTTCCAAACTCAGAACAGTTACAATGACAATCGTTTCGGTCCAAGTCAATATGTCTGGCTTCAGAGCGTCCGCTGTAGCAGATTATCGCAATAAGGTGCACAGCTTGTGTATAGGGAGTGTAATGTGGTATATTTTGTGGATCACAGAAAATGGGATTGAATACTGCGATTTGGGAGCTATCACCCACTGTGTCACAGATGCACATACACAAAGAAAGGAATGATATTACAGGCATCATGGGTCGGGAGTGATCGTCATCAATATACCCTAAACAGTGCTGAAAGTTGTGTTGACAATGATAAGCAAATTTAGACAAAAGTGTAGAGGCAATATGAAATCTTGAGAATGCGAGGTACTAACCTTTTATGGAACTGTAGGAAGAAGGGATTTAGAGATTTGATTTCACGAGTAAATGGGGAGTTATTGTCAGCATGTTGGTAGGGGAAGGGAATGCGGAGGAGAATTGTGATCGCGATATCTGAATGTTCTCTAAAGAAGATACGAAACAAGTAATGTCTAACTTTTATATTATCACACCAAAAAGGTTTCATAAGTGATCCTCTACTTATTAACCAGAATGAAAATTGTTGCATATCATGACGCTGAAGCCAAAGGCATAGATGTTTCAGCTCTTATTCCGATGGCTAGGGGTTCGAAACTTTCTATATCTACCTGATGAGAACAAATGGTGCCGAAACGCGTCCTGATGCGCAGTGTTTGATTGCGGTCAACACCCCAATGCAATCTAATCCAGATACATAGATAAATAATCTAAAATATTTCTGATTAATCAGCTGTGAGAGAAAAACAAATGTATCCTAAGTGACGGCGAAAGTAAAGGATTTATGCGACATCATACTTGCCTGGACGTATCAATAGATGACAGCCAGCCGTGAGCCGCGAAAATAATGTTTATATATATTATATAAAATACGTTGCGTAGTTTGTTTATATTTAGGATATATTCCATCATTCTGATTTGCCAATAGAAAAAGTGCCATTTCACGTGTATTAATATTATTTCTTTTGTTTATAAACTTATGCTAATCTAGTAAACTTATCCAATCGCAAGATTTTAGATGCATTAAAAAGCACCGTAGTGAATGGCTCGCCATTGTCTCTAGAATTGTGGTTCCAGAATATATGCCGATGTTTAATTGTGTAATTTCATAAATTTAGGTCGACATTCATTGACTCAGATCAGGCTCCGTTCTGTACTGATATATCTATTCGCTTCGGTGTTTGCTCGAAAACAAATCATTTGTTGATAAATGCCAACAGACTTGCTAATCACTAGATTCAAATGACATGGTCATCTTCTTGTCAAGTGTGCGCCCAATTATCCACCTTAAGAAATCGAAAGTAATTAGTTTGTTGCAGAAGGCATTCAATTTTTTCGACGAAGCACCCTTCGACTAATTCAATAAACACCGAGCTACTTCATCATTTGAAACAAATTACAGTCTGCGAGCGAGTTAAGCTGATTGGTTTCTGCTTAACCTTAGCCCAAATCTCAACCAAAGCCCACATGAAGATCGCAAAACCTGGTGGTCGGAGTGCGCTTCAGATTTGGCGACATCACCGCTCCGTAAGAAACGCATGTAAGCATTTCATTCTGCCACAGACGATATTACATCCGTGAAACTTTTTATTAGATTGACGATCCACGATCTTTTTTCCTTCAGTACATGAACTGCTGAACTGAGCTCTTCCAAACTCAATCCAGCTGTTCTTAACTTCTGCATACTGAACTAGTATGTTTATATAAACAGCTTGCAACAATCCACTGGAACCGCCCACCAAACTGTTCTTTGTTAATCAGCTTCCCCACTATGATCGATTTTGCAGATTCATATTAGCATCTTCTGGAAATGTCATTTAAGGTTGTGTGACAATTAACAACAAGTTAACAATATATATCTTCAATGTTTGCGTGTAGAAAGGCTACACTTGCCTAGCTAATGTCGATTATCATACGAAACATAGATAAATTAGCATAATTTTTCTAACCATAATTTGCTTAACCCACATTGTTCTCGGCAGGCTAACACGGATTCCGGACATAAAGCTTGTACAAAATATACTGGTTTCCGTCCGGCTTGGCAACATGTTTGTAACATAGTAACACTCCGTTAACCACATTTGCTTTTAAATCGTAGTGTTATCTTTATACCCTACATATCATTTTCCTTGATTCGAACATCCCAGGATTGTTTGAATTGGTAGATTGGCTTATTATATTTGCATTGTCTGCAACAATTTAATAACCAGAAACTACACTGCCATCATACAAGCTTTATCGGTCAATGTCTCGGAAAAAGCATTGGCTATACGGTGAACCATATTGAAAGGGTGTATTCATTTACGGTGCAAGAATGTGATGCAACATAATCGCGTTTCTCTTGTTTCGCGGTTCCGCATATCCCGCCAGGCGCTCCGGAAGTTTGCCATTATCTAACCTATAGATTCTTACAGACAAAAGCGCAAGTACTTGGATTATGCCAGGGATATTGCCTGGCAAACTAAGAAAGAAAAAATGCGATTCTTTTTTAAATTGCTTGGTGTGTTAAGCTATAATATACGGTAAAGCCCTTGCCCCCAACTAAGCAAAATCCTGATACAGGATTACTAGCTACTTTCTACAGTGCACCCACTTAAATACAGGACGCTTGATTATGTATTGAGCTTCGGTCACCTGATGAACTGCGCTTCTTCTGATGGTACCGATAAAATGTATATTTTTAATTATGTTGCCAAATCCCTAAAATCTCTGGCGTCGTCGTTTACTTTTACACTGAGTGAAGAGTAGGGCCTATCATACCTTTGTATTCATGAGCTGTTTTATTGTTGTGAGTTAACTGTGTTGTTTGAATGACTTTCTGACTTTCGGGGTTAGACAATGTATGTCTGCGGATGAAAGATCGAGGGTGCTGTGAACACCGTCATTGCAACCATGTTTGACGTTGTGCATTAGGTGATATCGCCTTGAAAACTAAGGTAGGTCGGTCACGTCCATCCCATGCCTTGCGATCGATGACCACGGCACATTCTATTTGTTCGCAAAGGATCGCAATGGAAGAATCGGGTGTGATTGAACTAACAAATGGTGATACAATGTCAAAGTGTTGGTCCAGTTTTAGCTATCACCGGTTCCACAAGTCTTCTCGGCTGAAGAGTCATGGGTGAGGAAAACCACTGGTTGGAAATCCTAGTAGCTATGACACGGAATCAGACTCAGTTCAAGATAAGTATGTGTTTTTGCATTGATCATACTGTTCGACGATGTGTACACTAAATAGGCGGCAAAAAACAAAACCGCGTGATAATAAAGCAAAAGGCTGCAGGGTTAGTTCAGAGTTCCAAGTTGTCTATTAGATACCTCATATAAACATTGATTGCTTAATTGTCAACGCTTGCATCTACATGCTGCTCTGTATATCTTATGTTGATGTAATACAGACCATACTTACTTAAATATTTCTTGTGCATAATTGCGGTTACGATTTATCTAAGTAGTCTGATTTAATCAGGATCACGCCACTTTTTACCGCAGTTTTTTGGAAATAGTTCATACAATTTGAAACCACTAGCAATATTCTCATATTTATATCAAAACCAAAAAGGGTTCTCTATTGCTGTAGTATTTGTTATGTGTTACACAATTTGTCTGTTAGTTTGTCAGTGATTTTCTTGCTCGCACGTAAAAAGGTATATTTAGCTGTTGCTTCAAAACTAAAACCAACCTGTGAAATCCAAAGGCCCCCAGGATTCTGCAACACAAAACACATCGCTTATCCAATGAAATTCCTTCCCAGGTTTTCATAATCACACAAGCGAAAATATGCGCTTCCTGCAGCAGCTATACGAAAAGAACATAAATATAAGCAGTTCTAGCTACGCAAATGCCAGTATTTATTTATATATTAGATCATACATAAGTTTCATATACCCAAGAAGATCACGTGTAATGACACATGTTTAAAACTTCCTTTTTGATTCCAGTTTGGATTGCTTTGGTAAGCCTATGTATTTTATCTGTTTTGAAGGACAATAATGAAGTCTGTTTAACAACTTCATCGACGTCAACCCGACTGCTGGATCAACATGAGCTACGACTCATATTTCTTGCGTTTGTTGAGATTGTATAATAAATATATATGCCAAATTTGTAGCTCCATGAATTCTTCTTAGGATAAAAACATGCGATGCTTAAAGAGATATGCATTTTAGCCTCTATGCTTGTGGAATGTAGTTATTTACTTAATAAGAGTGATACATTGCGTGAATAATTTAAACCATCAACCATTTGTTGTAATATGCATTGTTGAAAACAATGCGCTTTATTTGGTTGCACATAACGCATTTTTATATGCAGCAATATGTTAACTAAGAAGTGGTTATTCTTTATTTAATTTAAATGAAACGCTGGTTATAGTATGCATGGGTATTATTTTAGTCTTTCTGTTTGTTCGTCCATGATGCATATATGTGTATATATATTATGCATACTAAGATATATATTTTGTTATTAGCTATTCTTAAGTTGAAAATTCTTTATATTACAGATTGGGTTTGGAGGAATACCGAGTGTTCTCGTTTATGTGCATAAATAACAAACTGTAAAATATTCACAAATATATGGTGCGATAAAGTTATTAATGCTTATGCCATTACTTACATTATCGTATTGACATGCAATATATCGTTGCCGTTATATTCAATCTATCACACAGCGTTGACAGTTCTCAGAATTTTATTGCAAATTTTAACATTTCCTTCAAATTATACCATGCTATATTTGGCCAAAACCTTACAAAGTCAGCATCGGCAACGTAGGCACCAATTTTTGCAGCGCCGAAATCGCCTATTCCGAGGTAGCTGATTATTTTTGGATTCTTAAAAGTGGCATCTAAGAAAATGAATGTTCTGAACCTTATGCATTGTATGCCTGAACATATTTATTACATTTTGCAAATTAAAAAGCATAATTATTTACATGAAATTGCTTGGAGTCTGTCTGAAATGTAAAGAGATACTCAAACAACACATGCCGTAGCAGTTTTAATGTGGTAGTTGGTTCCGGGAAAAACATGATCCTTAATTTCTGTGTTATTAAGCGATACCAAGTGTCGTATGAACTTAGTACATATACTATTAACACCCAATTTCGGCTTTAACAGCCATTTAAATTCGTCTAAACTTGAATATGTCTATGTAATCATTAATAACGTAGGACAAAATTTGCAACACCATAAGCTGTTGCACATGTTTGCAAACTTTACTCAAAATCAGGCGTACCTCCTTCTATCAGGTAAACATATTACTTATGAGATACCTCACAATGTTGGCAGCTACTGTTTCGCTTCAAAATAAGCGTGTATTAATTTCGACTGCGTAATTGCGTGATGTGGGTTACTTACATAGAGTTTAGTGTGTCGCTTGGATGTTGGCAATTAATTATTTATTCCTTTGACCTAGGAAAATTAGACCGTAAGCTTGCGCAATGAATGAGCATGCTTGGTATAAAATGACACAAGCTGTGTAATAATCCTCAACGTTAATGACAAATTCAGTTTTCAGGTAGCAGACCAGTGCAACCAAATCAACCCGATACAGGACATAACGTGTAGTTTCAGAATAAAATATTTGTGTCATTTGTTAAAAATCCTGGTAGTGCTACTAAGGCATATGTTAGGTAAGTAGATGTCTCTCTACCATCCTTGCGATTCACAATCAACGGTTTCACCCTGATTTAACCTCATCTGGTAAATCAAGGATTATGGGAAGGAATAATAAATTATTCCTAAAGGAAAGTAGTTATCATTAAGGAATGACTCACTAGAACATGTAACCATATTTGCAGTATTAAAATATAATAATAAAAGCACAATCAGGATTAATTTTACTTTAACTTATATACACTAGAAATACCCAAAGCGCAGAATCAGAAATAAGAGTTACTGAACATACTTGATTTCGGGGATGGCATCGGGCTTATATACCACAATTTATTAGAATAACTACCAAATAGTTAAGTTAATATATGTTGCTTCTCCTAGCAGTGACGGTTTTAGTGTCGGAAAGAACACCACCGATACACTTGATTTCGGATACGTTCCCTGTGATCAGAATGACCGAGGTCTACTTATAATGAACTAATGTCATAAGAGAGATCGTGTCGCAATCCAAGCAACCCAAGAATAATCCAAATCCGATTTGATCTAAGCAAAATATATCAAACAATGACACATTTCAAAGCTTTATGTTATCTTAAATCTAAAGCTTGGTGGTTGTTGCGGTCAAGGACATAAAGTGTCCCGTTTCACAAAATAAGTCTTGCGTTGAGGCGACAAGTTGACTGGTGATTCTGGACAAATCGCTTTTAATCGCATAAACCTGCCTTTTGAACGTGGATAGCAATCTATTCGGCTGATAATGGTAAGCTGACTTACCGGTCGCGACAGCGTCTAGGTAGGCAGAACTCAGTGTGAAATACCTGTGGGTGTCGATTTATTGTTTAATACCACCTTACATTGTCAACGCGATGCTCGTCACAGATTTCCTCAAACCACTACACAGTCAAGCTAAGCAATGCACACACGTTAACCAAACAGTCTCTTGGTGTTTCTTCAGATATATCTTACTCGACTTGAACAATATAATTAACACCGGAAGAAGCAATCGATCGTGGAAGTCTATACTTTTGATGCTGCATCCCGATTGGTGTTGAAGGAAAGCATAGCGGTGAACTTGCTGCATGCTAAGCATTTTCATCAGCTTTGGATAGACTTACATGCGATGCCTGGTACTATCCCTCTCGAAGTTGAACTCAGTGTCATGAGGGCAATTTTGGCATCAAAAGTAGCAGTGGACGAGATGGGTTAGACCAACGTAGAGTACACAAAATAGCAAGTGGAATTGACAAGAAAGGCACTTAGCCAGCTTTATCTCACTAGAGCTGAAAGGAAATCTAACTAAATGTTTAATCGAAGAAGGAAGAAATATTATAACCTGGACAAGCATTTGGATGAGTTGAGCATTTTAAGTGACCTTTCAGTGAGAAGTGTATATAATGAAAAGTTTGTATGGAGACATTTGGAGTACAAAACGACTGGATTAGAAGAAGCTTCGGTAGGAAATATAATGGTTTTCAACTTTACTTTTCAATGTGGATGCAATAACAATGGCAAATATCTTTACAGCTAGCAAAGAATAGAGCAAATCCCATGATTTCCAACGCGATGATGTGAATCCCTCCAAACCTAGGCTCATGGATGCGAGCAATATCTATCCAAGGTGAATAGTTGACTGCTCAGGCGGATAAGCCATATAAATTCCGTTGCTTCCTATATTCTCGAAAGATCGTCAGTTAAAGTCACAGTACAATAAAACAAAACAACAACAAATACAAATAAAATATATATGAAAATATGTATACTATATACACATATATATGTGCATATAAATAAATAAGTATTTGTTTGGCGGTATCGAGGTCCGGATTTGCTTGAACCGTGGCCTCGACGAGGACAGCCACAGGACGCCAGCGCTTATAATGGGACTCTGGTGGCTTGCGCTGCACCACCAACAGTTCCCTCGAAACACCCATATCCGGTGTAAACCCGA